>CAUYPK010030102.1:0-32183 GCA_963574355.1 Loris lydekkerianus
ACCATATGATTCTTTCAATTGATGCAGAAAAAGCTTTTGATAATATCCAGCATCCCTTCATGATCAGAACACTTAAGAAAATTGGTATAGAAGGGACATTTCTTAAACTAATAGAGGCCATCTACAGCAAAACCATAGCCAATATAGTATTGAATGGAGTTAAATTGAAATCATTTCCTCTTAGATCAGGAACCAGGTAAGGTTGCTCTTTAACATTATAATGGAAGTTTTAGCCATTGTAATTAGGGAAGAAAAGGCGATCAAGGGTATCCACATAGGGTCAGAAGAGATCAAACTTTCACTCTTCACTGACAACATGATTGTATATCTGGAAAACACTAGGGATTCTACTACAAAACTTTTAGAAGTGATCAAGGAATACAGCAATGTCTCATGCTACAAAATCAACACCCATAAATCTGTAGCCTTTATATATACCTACAACAACCAAGCCGAACAAACAGTCAAGGACTCTATTCCTTTCACAGTAGTGCCAAAGAAGATGCAATATTTGGGAGTATACCTAACAAAGGACGTGAAAGATCCCGGCTATTTTTTGTTGTAGTTGTCAGTACTGTTTAGCTGACCCAGGCTGACTTCGAACCTGCCACTCTTGGTGTTATGTGGCTGGCACCGTAACCACTGTGCTACAAGCACCAAGCCTAAGAAATTATTTTAAACGCATTTTTGTAAATCCCCTTGTAATGTTTTGGCTGAAAAAAAAAAAAAAAAAAAAAAGAGATTATGTCATCCGGTGTCATTCAATCTGTGTTACCCACTGTACACTGTTCTAATTACCAAAGTTAAATCTTTTTTTCTCCAAAAATTCCTCATAATCTTGTCATATTCTTATTTGCTGAATATGTGTAATTTAGTCTTATAAGAATTCTTTCCCATTTGTGAGAGTACATTATCTTTATTTATATTTACATGTTTGCAGATGTATTTTTTATTTATGCATATTACCTGGATGCATTCCTCTGTGAAATCACCCATAGTGGGCTCTTTCTCAATCAGAATGACCCTCATATGATCAGTGGCCTGGGGAAAGGCAGGGAGGCTGTATCAAAGCTCCCGTCATATCCCTGCCTCCTAACAATCTCTGAAATGTCCATTTCTAATATTTTACTCAGACTACCATCTCTTTTCTCTTTGAAACTCTGGCTCTAGTGCCCTCTCTACTGTATTTCTTAGACTTTCGATCCAATGGTTTCTCCCATCAACACCTTCATTTTTATTTTAGTTAGATGGCATGCTTCATCACTGCACTCACTCCTTAAAAATAACTTCCACCTTCTTACCTCTCTCTTCCAACATTGCACTCACCTGGTAAAAATCTTTCTCTGGGTTGAGCCCAATTTAATCTAATCCTTTGGAGCCAAAATTGCTTCATAAAATTCCTGCAACTCTGCTGATTTGTTTTACTTCAAATTCAAAAACAAATAAAACTGAAATGGACACTTTATAATGCCCCGAAATCCTACCAAATTGTATTTAACTATGAAAGACTAGTGAACCAGTAATTTCACCCGGTTGTATCATTATGCTGATAGTTTCATAAATTCTACTCATCTGGAATTCAACTCTCTGTGAGTAATTTCTCCAATTTACTGCTTCTAATGCTGTTAAGATTTTCCCATCACATCGCATACTTCTTTCTTCTCAGTATGTTGTCTTTCCAGTACATCTTTTGCATTTTCTTTAATTTACTTGAGAATATAAAGGAGTTGTTGTCTAAAATATTCTTTTATTTATAGAACTAAATCTTCAAATATATATTCTTCATTTTGTGCCTGTGTGTTTATTATTATTGCTGTTTGCTTTGATTAAAAAAAAAAAATGGAAGCCTCTGCAGAGGTTTTATTTAATTATAGGAAATATTTTATCTAATCCTGAAAATTTGCCCCAAAATGAAGCAGGATTTTCCTTAGATCACTTGCCAGCCTATCTGGGCACCATTTAGAGTATCTCTCAGAAGTTAGAATGGAGGTTTCTATTTTCACTTAGGCTGGGCCACTGCTGCTTATGGTTGAGCAACTTGAGCATTGCGCTAGGAAGGCCAGCTGAGAGCGAGACTGGGGACTGGAAATGCAGCCTGCATTCTACTCCACAAGCTTTTGTGCCCATGTACAGAGTGACATTTTTCTAGAGGAAGTGGTTCTCTTTTGCTGGCTATGTGCCTACTGAGTAATCTGCCTTCTGTGAAATATGAGTAATCAGAAAAGACATTTCCATGATCTCACAAATGCCCTACCTACCTACATTTCTGTGTATATACCCACCTGCCTTCTCTTCCAAGCCTCTCATGCTCCTAAGACCAGTTCTTTCCAAATACCATCCAGCAATTTTCCTCTTTCTCCTGCATTGTAAATTATCTCCTATCTTCTAACAATCCTATGTGCCTATAAACTTGGAATTTCTTCCATCTGAATAAATGGTTCCGTTGTCTCTATGTGCTTCTTCAGCTCCTAGTCCATTTCTCTGCTCTACAGTCAGCAGAACTCCTCAGCAGAGTGGTAGCACACTCTTCCCTCAGAGTACATCAGCTTGGAGAGCTCCCTCACATGCTTCAGAACTCACTTAAATTCATCAAAATTGGCTTTCTCGGCAAAAACATCCCTGAGCACCCACTTTGGAGATCCATGTCCCCTTCTTCTGGGTACTTCTTATCTCCGTTCCCTAAATTAGTTTTCTCCATAGCATTGTAACTATCTGATACATTGTAAATATTCTTTAGTTTCAGCTAGGAGACATAGAGCTACATCAGATGTTATACATTGGCATTTTCTAGAGCATGCCTTCAAACCATTATTTCAGCCAGGTTAAAAGGGTTACCTGGTCATAGAGACAAATTTATGATTAAGGTAATGATCTTTAAGCTTCAGGGCCCTTTCTTGCTTGCACCATAAGTGAGAATGCTCGGAGTCGCTGAGTTATAGAGCATTCTAGTTAGGAGGAGAAAAAAGGTTATCACCAGGAAGAATTTCCATGGAGGAATCTCTAAAACATTGTGCACAGAGAGCGCCAAAGAAAAAGAGACTTGGATCTCCAAAAGCCTTTGGGTGATTTCTAAATAAATATATACTGTGCCTTTAACTTTATATTAAATTAAATTAATTATTATTTTTTTCATAACGAAGTCTCCCACACTGTAGGTTGCAGACCCACAAAAATCTAGATTCACTATTGCTTGGTCCAATAAGAGCCAGACAAAGTGAGACAGGTTTTTGTGATGTGGAACTTTGGAGGTGCTTACCATGCAAATCTGCAATGTAAATATTTTAGAGGGACATGGAGCAAGTACTGTGTCCCAAATGTGCATCCATTTTTCCATAGACCCTCTTAAGCAATCAGTATTCTATGGAACATACTTTGGAAAGTGCTGCTCTGGAAACCGGCCTACTCCCTCTGCTTTCTATCCCATTCCCATCAAAAAGGGAGAGCAAGTCTTACCTGGTTCTTAGCAGTTTCAGTGAGTCTCTTGAAGTGACTAGAATGTTATTTCAAAATGAATTTTTATTAGATAAAAATATAGATTCCTTCTGAGGTTGACTGAACACCCATGTTTAGTATGAATTTATATGAAATAAGAAGAAAAATAATTACCTTAAACACAATCTAATCTGCCTACAGCAGTCACCATTTAAAAACTTATCAATCTTTCATTGAAGGAGAATAGAATTGCTTTTTTGAAAAATGAGTACCTGTGCCATGATATTTTCCGACTTTATCTGTATTTTCCAATTCTACCACCCTACAGGGAGCTGGAAGTAACCTAAATGATACCTGGAAGACATTTGAATGTAATTGCCAATTGGAAGCTCAAGCAATAGTTTTAAAATAGCTTCAAAATGTTTTAAGTTACTAAATATAAAAAAGAACCATGACTTTTTATAACAGAATTAAACTACATAAGACTCATTCTACATAGTTGACGCTAGATTAAACAGTCCAAAAATCCATGTTAGAAGGAAAAAAATGTCCCAGATGGTAGAAGTGAAATCTTACTTTACCCAAACCAGGTAGCATTGTGAGCGATACTACCTAGGGGAAACTGAGTGTGAATATGTGTGTGTTTATTAGTGAGAATTATATTTCCCTTTGTATTAGGCTTTCTTCTAATATGCCACACATTTTTTTAAACTTTTCATTTGAGTTCCATCACATTTATAGCATCCGCATTCACAAGATTACTCACTTCCCTAGCTCAGATTTCATGGCATCTAACAACTATAATTATACTTTGCAAGTGCTGTACCAATCTTCAGTATTATATTCACTGGCAAGGATATTAGCTGCTTTCAAAAATGCTGAAAAGCTCTTAGAAGTTTCATTTGTAAAGATGGGCTGTACTTAATTTTGATGACAGTTATCTTGTTCATAACCGTACTAAAAAGATCAGTCTCATTAAAAGTGTATTACAATTGGCAAACCGATATATGATGGACTAAATCCTACCATCAAATTCGTCAAAATGGTTTTAGGTGGGACTTATCTGGAGTTTTAACAACAGAAGGGATGAAAATGAAATTTTTTTACTTTTTAGATAAATATTGTTCAAACGTTATAGAGAGGGTGAAACGTATCCTGGTTTGCCTAGCACAGCCGCAGTTTATGACTGCTGCTTTAGCTTAATTATTAGTGGTTCCTCCCTTCAGTCTCAAATGTGTCCTGGTAAGGATGATCAATTATATAGTAACCCTATTTATAGATCATCTGTTAAGAGCCCACTACATCTGGAATAATTTGATTGAAGTCATTAAAATTTTTCATTCTTCTGCTTTCTTTTAATACCTATTAAACTATGAGACTTAGATGAATTTGTAAGAATAATTTAAATATATACATATATAGTAAAAATGTAAAGAATCAGTTTTAGGCTATACATAAATATGTATATCCTTAAAATATTATAAAGTATATTAAACCACTAAACAGATGACTGCATGTTATTTTAACGCACTGTCTCACCTTCACACATCAGATGGTCTGTTATATGAACTATATTTTTCATATTCTACATCCCTGGATTTTGGGGCAACTGTATCAACAAATAAAATCTCTTGCTCTCTAATCACGGAAAAGCTGCATATATATATATATATATATATATATATATATATATATATAAAACACTTGCAAAAACATCTAAGAAAAGTATGATTGTTCAAAGGCAATTGAAATTTAAATCATGAAATTATTGTCTTTTTCTTAATCCAAAATTTGACCTTGATAATGTATCAGCATTATCAGAAATACTTGGATGGAGACTGGTAAGTGGTTTACCATTTGTAGTATTGCAAAGTAACTTCCTGGACTGAAGATGATGAAAGTTTTAGTGTTATATGTCACTTTGAAACATTTCCATCTTACATACATTTTCCATCTTACATACCTTTTTGCATTTGTAAGATATAGAACATAAAATGTAATATTTGCATAGTTCATATTCCTACCAAACAGTTCACTAATCCCTAATAATATCCAAAGCACCTCCCAACCTGAAATTTTATATATGTAATACATGATGCATTTGTTATTCATTACTCCTCAGAGTTAGTGGGTCCAAACAATCAACTATTATTCTTATTATTTTCTTCTCTATATGTGCACAGCTTGAGTGAGCACTGATATTCCCCCCCTTTTTTTTAAAGCTGAGGCCTGTGAAGCAGTGAGAGTGGAGGATAAAGAAATCTGTAACTGACTGTGATCAGTGGGTTGTAAATACCAGTGCACTTGGACAAACTATGATTATTTCCAAGTTTCTATGGGTCAGGAATTCAGGAATGGCTTAACTTGGTGGTTCTGGCTAAGTGTCCCTTAAGAGGATGTGGTTAAGCTGTAGGCCAGAGCTAACGGTCATCTGGAGGCTTGACAAGGGCAGTGGGACCCACCTCTAAGACAGTCTGCTTGCATAGCTGCTGGCAGGAGGCCTCTGTCCCTTGCTGGTTCCTGGCGGTAGCTCTTTGTTCTCTGCTGCCACCATGAGACCTCTTCAGAGGGCTGCTGGGCTATCTTCATGAAATGTAAATAGGCGCTCCGCTCCCCAGAGTGCGTGATCCAGGGGATCCCAGAAAGATGATGCGATGCTTTTGGTACTTAGACTCCAAAGTTACACGTCACTCCTGCCATATTTTGTTTATTAAAAGCAAGTCAGGAAGTCTAATGTACCCTCCAAGGGAAGAGAATTGATCTCCACCTCTTAACCAGAGGAGTATCAATGAAATTGTGGATATATTTTAAAACCATAGCATATGGTGAAAATGTAGGAAGCAAGTAGTGTAAAACGGAAACATTGTAAATTATAAAGCTTCTGCTGAAAGAAATTGAAGAGCTAAATAAATGGGCAGGTATACCATTCAGAGATTGGAGACTCAATACTGTTAAGATGTTAATTTACTCAAAATTGATCAATATAATCAATGCTATTATAATAAAAATTGAGCAGTCATTCCAGAAATTGACAAGATGATTCCTAAATTAATCTAGAAATGCCAAGAGCTTAGAACAGCAAGAAGAAGAACAAAACTAGAGAACTTAACACCCACAAATTTCAAGATTTACTATGAAGTTATAATAAGTAAGACAAGGGTGTTTTTGTCATAAAGATAGACAAATAACCCAAGAAAATGGAACAGAACATCTACAAAGAGATACATGTTTTTATTGAAATTCCCAAAAAAAGAACATGATTTTACTGAAAGTTACTTGAGTTTCAGAAAAAGTGCCAAGCAATTTAAAGGGCAAAATCCTAAACCAGAAACAATAAAATAACCATCAATAAGAGAATTAATAAACAAATTATTATAGTCTGCAGTAAAAGGAACAAAATACTTAAACATGGAAAAACATGAATAAATCTTTAAAACATTTTGCTGAGCAAAGAACACAGCTATAAATGCATACATATATATGTTCTCATTTCTATGAAGTTAAGAACAGGCAAAACTAATCTATAGAAAAAGAAATCAGAATAGTTGTTACTGGTGGGGGCCAGTATGGACAGAGAAAGGGAGGGAATAAGGAAACTACTTGGGTAATGGAAATGTTTGTGTCATGATGTGGTGTTTACATGAGTATATGCATTAATAAAAACAAGCTGAGCTTTGCATGTAACATTTGCACATTTTTCTACTGTATGTAAGTTTTTCCTCAATTAAAAAAACATAAAACAGAACAAAGCAAAAACCTTGCAGTTTCTACCAGGGTGCTAAAATGTTATAGACTCTGTGCATGAAAGGGATGTGCCAGATTAATATACCAAAAAACAAACAAACAAGTTTAAAACAGTTTCACAACTTTTGGAGTCCTCAGCAAAATCAAGGCAAAATATGTTTTCTGCTGGAGAAGAAACTCTACTCTCCTTATCTGGTAGATCATAGGATGTGGAAATGTTTACCTTCAATAAGGATAGACCACATAGGAGAGAGAACTGGCTTGCCATGTTTTAACTTCCCACCTGGGGCGGCAGCAAGAACCCAGTGACGGGGTTCTGTGTTTGCAGAGGATGACCAGAAGGCCAGAGACGGGGGGCGTGGCCGACTGAAGAAGAGTATTGCCCATGTGATGGGAAGTCTAGACACAAGACTGATGCAATGTCGAGGAAAGGAAGTGCCAGCTTTAAACATTAGCCAGGTGTGTGAGAATAATCTTTTGTGCCATAGTTTCACTTCCCTACATTCTTTGATGGGTGGCTAATGGGAGCAGGAGGAGATTCCGAAGGAAAGGAATGAGGAGGAAGAAGAAATCTCCCATCTCTTCTCTGTAGTAAGAGACAGCCTGATGCAGGGGAAATCTTAGTTTTGAATGAAGATTAATATGTTGCTTAATATTTTGAATTTGGCACCTTGATTTCAGAATTGAAACTAAGTTTTGTGTTTTTTAAAATGACTCTAGGACTATTATCTAATAGCAGAGAAGTCACAGAGCCAGCCAAGTTTTCATTCTATGAAGGACATTTCCTCACTGAATACAGTTTGTGGGGGAGAGGAAAATAAAAATAAAACGGTATATTCGTTACATCCCACACGTGCTTTTCCAACTCCCAGTCCTATTAATATTGCATGGGCTTAAGGTATATATTTTTTTAAAGAATATATGTGGATGTTCTCTGAGTTTTGAAAAATATCGATTCTGGAACCTATACAACATTGAATCTGTTTAATTATAGAGCCTCATTTTTCAATCAGTAATATGGAGGAAGCTATGAAAGGACGCTTTATCAAATTCACAGAAAATAAAATACTCAGAGGAATAGCACAGAGTGTGATTTTTGAATTAATTCTAGTTTTGAAAAAACAAATCAAGAGCAGTATGAGTAATGGTGGTAGAATGCGCATTGTTGTTATCCTGACTTGATTTCCACTCCAGAAGTGTTTGCTAAATCATTTGCTCACTTTCCACCATTCTTTGTTGTGAATGACTAGACTGAGGCATGGCCTGTTAATCCAGGATCTTATAATATTGATCACCTCACATCTGGATTACACATTGCTTTGTATTCTAGACTATTACCCATTTAAAAATATCCCGCTGAGTGTGCTGAGAGTGATGATGTATCCAAGAGTTCAACTGAACTTGGATATTTAGTCCAGAGATACTTAAAAGAGATAAGCTCGTGCTACTCATGTTTTGAAATGGACATGAAATAGAATCTGTCTTTGTCACTTTAGAAGCAAAAGAATTTTCAGAAAAGGCTATTCCAGCTTCCTAACAATTAGAGCGATTTAGTAAGAGATTGTTGTTCTTCGTGGGTTGCCGTGATCTCTGTCATTAAAAATATTCAGCCAGAGTTAATTACCACTTTTCATAGAGCTTATAAATGGGTTGAGGAGACTTATTGACTGAAATTCATCTGAATTTCTTCATGATAGTAGATATGACTCTGTGGGCATGTCAATTTCCTTTATGAGTTGCCAACAACAAAGTGATATAAATTTAGAATATGTAAAAAACAGGAAGAAGAGAAATTTTTAATTTTAATTTATTTTTATTTATTTCAGGTTAATGTGAGGGTACAAACAGCTAGGTTACAATATTTGCATTTGTTAGGTAGAGTCCCTCTTGTAGTTGTGTCTCACACCCAAGAAGTGTGCCATAGACCCTTACATTGTGCCCATTAAGTGGGAGCACAGCCATCTCCTCCCCTTCCCCTCTGCCTCCCCCCCATTCCTCCTCCCCCTAACGTGAATTGAATTGAATTTTTCTCTCGTATGGGTCTGTATTAGATCATCTGCTGGCTTCATATTAGTATTAAGTACATTGTATATTTGCTTTTCTATATTCCATGGAATACTATTCAACCATAAAAAGATGGTAACTTTACATCTTTTGTATTAACCTGAATGGAACTGAAACACATTCTTCTTAGTAAAGTATCACAAGAATGGAAAAATAAGAAGAGAAATTTTTAACATATGTATTCCTACCACTCATTTATCTATGTATAAATTTTCTTTTATATAGTTTTAATCATAATTCTGTATAGCAAGCAGTGTTTATATTTTCTGGGTTTTTAACTACCATCATAAATTAAATAGTTTTCTTGCTATTGCTAATTATTTGAACAGATTTTTATTGACAGTATATTTTTCACATTGATGTTCTAAAATTTGTTAAATTCTTTTCTACCAGAAAATTTAAATTGTTTCCAGAAATGTACTATTATAATAATATTACACTAAGTGACTTTGTTTATAAAGGTTTCTTTTATGTGTGAATATTTATTTTATTATTTCGCCTCTTGGTAGATTTCCATAAGTAATTACTGTGTTAAAGGGATTTAGATTTGTGAGACTTAAAACACACTGTGACTTGCTTTATAGAGTTTTCTAATTTTCCTTGCCATCAGCAATGTAAGAGAGTGAGGCTGTCATGTACCCCTCCTGAGCTTTTGCTATTCATGTTTGCATGGATTTCATTACATATGACTAAGCATTTTCCCATAGATCTGCTATCAGGCTAGTTTTAAAATTATGTGCTTATAACTTTGGATGATTTATTTGAAGCCTTAGGGTTTTATGAACATATACTTTTATGTGCTATAATGATCATGTTCTTGTGAATCTTTGGTGTCTCCGCACACTCCATGATATTATCATGGCCACTTTTTTTTTAGTATGTGCATGTATCTTTTTTTCCTTTCACTTGACAGCCCATAGCTTTCAACTAGTCCTCATGAAGGGTCTCATGAAAATGAAGGTTAAGAACCCTTAATATAAAGATAGTACTTGTTCATATTTTTATTCAGTAAGCCCTTACTTAATATCATTGACAGTTTCTTAGAAAATACGAGTTTAAATAAAATGACATGTAATGAAACCAATTTTACCATAGGCTAACTGCCATCTAAACAAAAGTTAAGTTCCTGTGGCATATTTCTGATTTCAAAAACATCACTAATCTTATAAATAAAAACCAAAACACTTCTTACATTAAACACTGAATACATGGAAATTGTCCATACAGGTAAGACAGATTAATAAAAACAAGTAAGGTAATAATTTACCCAGTGATTTTAGTTTGGGGTCGTAGTGGGTCAAAGCCTATCCCAGTAGCTCAGAGCATAAGAGAGCCTATCCCACCAGCTCTGGACGGGGTGCCGTTCTATCACCGAGTGTGGGCATGCGTGCACAACATACACTGCCCTCACACAGAGACGCACACACCATCTCCCTCATGCAGACCAGACCATTTAGACATGCCAGTGATCCTAACGTGCACATTTCTTTGAGATCTGGGAGGAAACTGGCATACCTGGAAAAAACCTATACAGACAAGGGGAAAACGTGCATCTCCACAGACATGGGCCCTAGCTGGGAATAGATTTTTTTTCAACGTAGCAAAATGATGTTGAATGAACCAACATTATTCAAGGACTTGCTGTGTTCCACAAATAATTTTCCTAATTATCTTTTTGCTTTTTAATTTCAACTAGGCCATTTTGTAGGATTGTCTAAATGTGGCCTCATCTTTCCACCCTTTTCTGATTTCTTCCATTGCTTCTAAAATAAAAATGCTCTTGTTTCTCTAGAGAGTTAATAAATATTAACTTTTATATTCTTCCAAATTGAAATTTACCCTTATACATAAATCATTTGAAGACATGGAAAATGAGTGAATACATTTTAACCAGTTTTCTAGTTAACATTTCTGTAACAATTCATTAAACGGTTTACCTTCTAAAAATGCCCCACTTAGGCTGTCTGAGGAGGATCTGGAATATTTTATTTTCAACCAAAATATCAGAAGTTTTATCACTTGATAATCCTGTTGTTAATACTTTATACTTACTTTATCAGTGCTACCCATTTCTTTCAGGAGTTCTAAGTCATGTTTTGCCAGATAAAATGAGTACTCTAATTTAATATTCTCATTTTAAAGAAAGGATATTTATAAAATTATTAATAAAAACCTAAAGAAAATACGATTCCTTTTCTTGCATTTTTTCACTATCTAATTTCTGTTTAAGGAGTATGGTGATAGAGGGAATACAATACACTTTAGCCACATGGACTCATCATTTTGAAAAGTTCTACATGTTATGGTTTAGTGTTACCATAGAAACACTTCTCTCTTGCTAAATCCTCCACCGTCCTGGCCACACAAGATGAGTCAGGGATCTGTAGATGAGGTATAGTTTTCTGGGAGGAAATGCTCTGATTTTTGTTTTGGGGTTGAATTTACTCAGGGATTTCCTGTCAGCAGTTGGTTGTTTCTTTCCCATTACAGCACGCTATTGCCCTTGTTTAGTTTTTCAACCCTGGTCTCCAGAGTCACTGTGCCCAAATTACTATGTAGAGCTTTTAACCTCACTTTACAGAGAAGGGAAAACTGAAATTCAGAGAGATTAAGTGACTTGGCTAAGGTTAAAAAATGGGTCATCTTGAATGTGATATAGAAACCGATTTTTTTTTTTTTATCATATTTCATAGGGTTCACTCTGTGTGACTACGCCATGTGCTCCAGGCTGATTCAATCGGCTTCTCGTCCTCTTATTCTCCAGCAGGACTGTGTCATCCATCAGTTCCCGTGACAAGGAGGCCATTTGTTCTTATGTGGACGGCTGTCTTTTGCTTCAATATATCGCAGGTGTTTTTTTTTTTTTTTTTAAACCACTGATTTCATTTTGATTTTTACATTGCGTTCTCAATTTTATGAACTTATTCTCCCTGTAAAAGTCTGTCCATTTTGTTTTTTTTTAGTTTTCTAAATGACTGACCCATCTCTTAGCTTTGTTTTTTATCACTATATTTTAATTTTTTCCTTAACTTTATCTTCCATATGTATCTGTTTTACTCTTTTCATTCCCAGCAGTGCCTCGCTCACTGATAACTCACTTCCTTGGCTGGCCTAACTGATTCCCAGCCATCCTATATACCTCGAGACTAATCTTTTTAAACACCCTTCTTATCACTTTGCTTTTCTCAGAGATGTACAACTCAGGATGATGGATACTAGAGGATGAACAGATATATAGAATATTTTCAAACCCAGTTCTGGCAGCACTTGTGATAGAAATAGTGATGATAATAATAATAGAAAACCTCCAAAGGATAAGGAGCCTCTCACGTAGGAGGGAAACCTGTGGTATGGAATGTGGCCCAGGTGGATGAGAGGCAGAAAGCAAAGAACCCAGGAAGAAGCAGCTAATTGGAAATGGAAACAACTCCAGCTTCATCCAAGTATTTCCCAAGGTAAGCCTTGGCATGAGATGAGCGTGAGAATAGTGGTTCTAAAATGGCCAGCCAATCCTGCGAAGTCTTCCTCGGAGTCCCACAATGTGTTCTGAAGAATGTCCACTGAAGTGTTGCATCTTCATCAAAGCCCCTGATACATGTATTCAGCGGCTAAAACCCCACGAACCACCTCAGAAGGAAGTAAACGCGACACCTGGGCATGGAACACGGCGTCTTAGTTTACCAAGTACTCATGAGCAGAGTGCTGCAGGATGGGCCGGGATGGGGAGTGCTTTATGGATCTGGAGATATGTCTTCCTAACAGAGCAGAGAGTAGGAGGCTGGGAGCAGGAGGGAAGCTGTCACAACATAGCAGAGTTCAATGGAAGAAAGCCCCCTAGACACTGGGAATTGGGCTAATAGCATAGTATCTTTTTATTGAGCTTTAGATTTGAGAAAGGGTTTGAACAAGCACTGTGCACTGTGTGGACACAAATTATGCCAAATATTAAAAGCTTGAAAAATACAAAGTGGTGGGAGCCTTTTCCCTCTATGAAGAAAAGACCAGAAATAATCATGAGGAGACTTTCCTCATGAGGAGGAAAAAGTACTATAAAAATAGGGAAAGGGAACATCATGTTATTGATGAAAACGGTTTGCCATTCTGTGCAGGATGCAAGCAGAATGTTTTCTGTGAAACAGGAGAAGCATGTTGTAAAATAAAGATGAGAGATTTAGATGAAAAGGTACATTGATGAGATAAGAAAATAGCAGTGGAGTGGGTGAGGAAAAGCAGAAATGACGCCATGGAAATTATATTGCTGACTCGAAGGATGGCCTTGAGAGGATCTACCAAAGGGAGAGAATAAGACAAATACAGAAAAATGGGAGAGAAGGTAAAATTGGATAGACAGATGATACTGGAAATGATTTTGTGTATTTTCAAATAAGTGATCAATATAATCAATACAAAATTACATAAATGTTTTTTATATTATCTAAATACCTGAATAAGCAAGTAGAAAAAACTATGATCTTTCAGAAGGAATAATTAAAAGAAAATCATACTGAAAAGATCTTTGTGAATTTTTTGTGATACCCGAAATATCCCTTCTAATATTAAGCAAGTTACTTCAAAAAGCATAAACAGTAGTTTGACTTCAAATTTCTCCTCTGCTATACTGTCAAAAGATAATCAGTCCTACAATAGTTACCAAAGATATTGAATATTTATAAGTGACAGACGTGGTTTGGCACTTTACAATCATTATTTTTCATCCTTATGAATATAAGGTTCCTTTAAAAGAGAAAAGTGTGTGAAGCTGTGTGTAGAAAGACCTTGGTATTGTTCTTGAGTTCCTTCTTTCTATTGACCCCTCACATTCAATCTCTCATCAAATCCTTTGGCCCTACATTTAATACATATCTAGAGTTCATCATCTGCTTTCTACCACTGTTGCTACTCGTCTGGTTGAAACTACCATTACTTTGGTTTTATTTACTGAAATAGTCTCTAAGCAATATGACTTTAATGCACCTCTCAGTTTGACTAAACTTTAGATGGTCTTCTTTCTTATTTTAGGGTTCTGATTCCCCCCTTTTGTTAGAACATTTATTTACTTTAGAAAACTTGCAATTATAAATCCTCTCTCTGCCCTTTTGAAATGTCAGTCTTTAAAAACCTCTTGCCAGTTTTACAGCCCAGGAGTGTCACTTCCAAGAATTCTACATATATGTGAGATCATGTAATATTTATCTTTGAAATGTAGTCATCAAGGAAGATAGTGCTCCTATCTTCCATTTTCTGTAGTGGCATTGAAGCCTAACTTTTCCACTATGAACCTTGCTACAAGTTGTAAAACTATCTCCTGTCATGGAGAAGAAAGAAAGTTTACTTTTCCTTCCAGTAAATCCAGTGAACAAATAGAGATGTCCTACAACCTCCAATTCATTTCAGCTTTTAAAAATGTGACTGCTTTTTCTCTTTTTGTAGCAGAGTTGAGCTCAGACTAAGTTCTAAACTTTCCTATTACAATAGTCTTTTGTTTTCATGGTTGACATATTAAAGCTGTAGTCATCTAAATTAAGTAACTTGATGTATTTGGAGATAAGTATATACCTACGAGACCATCATCTCTATCAAGGCCATACTCTTACTTTTCACCTCTCAAATATTTCTCTCGCTTTCTCCTCCTTTTTTTTTCTCCTTTTTTTTTTTTGCTGCTGTTGTTTTCCTTTTGTGGTTGGAACACTTAAGGTCTATTCTTTTAGCAAAGGTTTCGTATACAACAGAGTATTATTACTCAAAGGACCTATGTAGCATAGTAGATTTCCAGAATTTATTTTTCTTAATTGAAGTTTGTACCCTTTGACCAACATCTCCCCATGTTTTCCTTTCAAACCCCTGATATCCACAATTCTACTTTTTGCTTGTATATGTTTGACTATTTTACATTCTACATAGGAGTGAGATTACCGTATATACTCTAGTATAAGCCGAGTTTTTTCAGCACAAAATTTGTGCCGAAAAACCCGAACTTGGCACAAATTCTGTGCCCAAAAAAACTCGGCTTATACTAGAGTATATATGGTATGTAACATTTATCTTTATGCGTTCAGCTTATCCCTTAGCATAATGTCCTCTAGGTTCATCCATTTGTTCCAAATGGTAGGATTTTCTTACTGTTTACAAATGAATAATATTTTATTATATATATATATGTGTGTGTGTGTGTGTGTGTGTGTGTGTGTGTGTATCTATCTATCGCACATTTTCCTTATTTATCTGTCAATAGATACTTAGGTAATTTCTATATCTTAGCTATTATGAATAGTACTGCAATGAATATGGGAATGCAGATATCTCTTCAAAGTCCTGATTTCAATTCCTTTGAATATTTCTACTCAGAATTGAGATTGCTGGATCAAATGGTAATTCTGGTTTTGAATTTTTAAGGACCTTCCTTGTTGTTTTCCATAGTGTCTGCACCAATTCACATTTCCACCAATATCGTACAAGGGTTCTCTGTTCCTCACACCCTCACCAACACTTGTCCTTTGTTTTTTGATAATAGCCCTCCTAACAGGCGAGGCTGACGTCTCATTGTGGTTTTGATTTGCATTTCTCTGATAATTAGTGTTGATGGGCACTTCGTCATATACTGGTCTAAGACATTTTCATAAGTTTTAAATTTGGCACCAAAAGCACAGCCTGAAAAAGCAAAAAACAGACAAGTAAGATTATAACAAATACAACAAGCTTTTGCACAGCAAATGGAAAAAATTGTAAAATGACATGAAAAAGCCACCTATCTTATTAGGGGTTAATATTCAAAATATATAAGGAACTCAATAGCAAAACACCAAATATCCGAATTGAAAAATTGCCAAAGGATTTGAGAAGATATTTCTCCAAAGTTTTACTGCAATTGTACTGAATGAAGTCTTCCTTGACTGCCAACTTTGGTGGATATTTTGTTTTGACATCTCCTGGCAGGTCTCCTTGCTTCTACTTTGTCTTATTGCATTCTTCTTTCAATTCACATCACCCAGGAGTGGTGCCTGTGGCTCAGTGAGTAGAGCACCGGCCCCATATACTGAGGGTGGTGGGTTTGAGCACGGCCCCAGCCAAACTGCAACAAAAAAATAGCTGGGCATTGTGGCAGGTGCCTGTAGTCCCAGTTACTTGGGAGGCTGAGGCAAGGGAATCATCTAAGTCCAAGAGCTGGAGGTTGCTGTGAGCTGTGACTTCACAGCACTCTACCAAGGGGGACAAAGACCCTGTCTCTTAAAAAAAAAGAAAAAAATCACATCACCTCTATAATTAAGACTATCCAATAGTTTCCAATTTCAATGAGAAAAACAAAGTTAATTGCCCTTCATTGCCTTTCTGACATCATGATCTACACCGTTCGAACTCATCCATTCAACTTCCAACTACCTGGGGTTCTGTGCAATTCTTTCTTTTCCTTTCTTTCTCTCTCTCTGTCTCTCCCCACCCTCCCTCTCTCTCTCTCTCTTCCCTCCTTCCCTCTCTTTCTCTCTTTCTTTCTTTCTTTTCTTTTTTTGTTTTTTGAGACAGAGTCTCACTTTGTTGCTCTGGGTAGAGTGCCATGGCATCACGACTCTTAGGAACCCCCAACTCTTGGGCTCAAGTGATTCTCTTGCCTCAGCCTTCCTAGTAGCTGGAACTACAGGCGCCTGCCACAATGCCCACCCAGTTTTTAGAGACAGAGTCTTGCTCTTGCTCAGGCTGAGCTCAGGTGATCCACCTGCCTTAGCTTCCCAGAATGCTGGGATTATAGGTGTGAGCCACTGTGCCTGGGCTTTCTGTGCATTTCTTGAATGCTAAAGGCTTTGCAGTACTTTTAGAGTTGTCCCTCTGTCTAAAGATCCACTTGCACTTGACTAGTTCTGTTCCTTTATTCAAATTTTGGTAGTTATCCCTTCCTCAATCTGGCTTACTCTAACCACTTTATGTATTTATGTATTTATGTATTTATTTATGAGACAGAGTCTCACTCTGTCACGCTAGGCAGAGTGCCATGGCCTCATCTTAGCTCACAGCCACCTCAAACTCTTGGGCTCCTATTCTCCTCTTGCTTCTGCCTCACAAGTAGCTGGGACTACAGGTACCTGCTAAAATGCCCAGCTGGTTTTTCTATTTTTAGCACAGAAGGAGTCTCACTCTTGGTCAGGGTAGTCTCGAACTCCTGAGCTCAAGCAATCCACCCGTTGCAGCCTCCTAGAGTGCTAGGATTCCAGGTGTGAGCCACCAGGCATGGCCTACTCTGACCACTTTATTTAATGTGTGTGATAGGCTAAAGAGTGGTCTCCAAAGATGTCCATATTCTAACCCCCAGAACCCGTGAATATCTTGTTATATGAGGCAAAAGGAACTTTGCATGTGTGATTAAATTATGGTTCTTGGGAGGGGGGGGGATTATCCAGGTGAGCCTAATATAGTTACAAGGGTTCTTATAAGAGGGAAGTGGGAGGGTCCGAGTGAGAGAAAATGTGGCAATGGAGACAGAGGTGGGAGGGAGGCAGCCGTGAGCCAAAGAATGCACACAATTTCCAAAAGCTGAAAAAGGAAACAAATTCTCCTCCCGAGGTTCCAGAAGGAACACAGCTCTGCCCACCCTTGATTTAGAATTGCCAATATTTGAACTTCTGACTTACAAACAGGGAGATAACAAATTTGTGTTGTTTTAAGTCACTAAGTTTGTGATAATTTATTATCACATCTGGAGAAAACTAACACAGTGTCTAACCCGCAGTCCCCAAACTCTGACTTTTTTCTGATGTACTTTTTATTTTTCTATAATAATTGTAACCTTTAACATATTGAATCATTTTCTTATATAGTCTTTCTTTTTATCCTCCATAAGAATTTAAATGTCTTGCATTTTGAGATCTGTTTCTATTTTATTCTCCTAGCATGTAGAGCTATGTATGACCTAATGTAAGAGCTTACAAATGTTAGTGGAACTAATTCAGGGAAGAGAAAAATCAATCTTGGATATCTAAAGACCAGTACAATGAATTGTCTTTGCTTCACCATGTGTAGTTTTGTTTTACCCGCACTGAAGTTGACAAAGGGATGAGTCAAAGTGATGAAGAATGCAGCATAAAGCATTCTGGCTCTCCTTCCCTGGTTTGGTTCCTGGGGTAGAGATGATTTGTGCACAGTGACTATTTCATGAGTTCCCCCAGTTCATTTTACTTCCTGACAGTTAGTTTTCATTAATAGACTATGAGAGGAAGTGACAGGTGTCTCTTCTGGAAGGAGAAATTTAAGAGCCAGTGTGTTCTCACTGTCTCTCTCTTCCCCACAGTTATGATCAGGAGGCCACATGTTCCAAACGGCAGCGCTAACAAAGGCGGAGGGCTGCCTGAACCATAGGAAGCTTTGCAATTAAGAGAAGTAACCCTTAATTGTGCTGAGTGACTAAGGTTCTGATGGCTTTCTAGTTGCAGCCGTTAGCCTTAATTAGAGAAGCAAAATGTGAAATTCAATTGTTGTACAAGGTTTTTGGTTTTCGCAAGCTGGAAGTGAGGATTGTTCTTTTAATGTATCTTTTAGCTATTATGTATTTGCTCCTATTTCTTTCTCAGTACCAGGAAATGTTTTCCTCAAGACACGGCCCTCATTGCACAGTTCAGATAAAATTGTTTACCTCGATGCTGACCATTTAAAACAATAGCATGATTATTCTACTGCTTCACTTGATAGCTGTGGCCAGGCGACTAAAAGGGAGGGCACATTCCTATGAGAAGTATTAGAATTGCACCAGAGCAACCTAATGACCCTAGAACTTGGGTAAGATTCTACATATCCTAAACAAACAAACAAATAAACAAAAAAATGAACCCCAAGCCATCACTAAATCAACTCAAGTTTTTTTCATTGAAAATTGATTAATAATCCAACTTATGGCAGATATTTTTGTTATCAATTTCAGTACATATATTTATTATCAGCCTTTTTATATGATCTAATATTCTATGTAGGGTTCAGCAAATTTTCTCTATAAAGGACCAAATAGTAAATATTTTCACCTTTTTAGGCCCTATATTCCCTTTTACTACTCAACTCTGCTATGTATATCATAGCATGAAAGCAGCTATAGATAATACATAAATGAACAGGTATGTTTGTGTTCTAATAAAATTTTATGCACAAAAACAAATTCTGGCTGTAGTTTGTCAAACTTCTATTCAAGAGGAATGTAGGATATTCCCCTTTGTTACAGTACCTAGGCCTTGGCAGTAATTTTCAACTGACAGCTCAGGATCTTCCAGGAGGGGGTTGGTGAGTGTGTCAGGGTCTCTTGTTCAATCTCAGTTGGAAACGTCCAATGGTGACTCAAACCTTTTGCTGTTCTGCCTGTCTCTGAGAATGACTACAAAAGTGGTGTGACTATTGACTTGGGGGTTACAAATAAAGTTTAGTAAGCAGGCAAATTCACAAATTTGGAATTTGTGAATAAGGAGGATCTACTGTACATATATACGCACATGATTTATTTCAAGGAATTGACTTTTGTGATTGTGGGAACTGACAAATCTGGAATTTGTAGGGCAAGCTGGTAGGATGATGAAAACTACGCCAAGAGCTGGTACTGCAGTTTTTATACTGCTGAATTTCTTCTCCCACAGAAAAATCTGTTTTCTTGTTAATGGCTTTCAAATGATTAGAGGCCCACCCAGATTATTATAGATTATGTCCTTTTCTAAAGCTAACTGATGGTAGATGTTAACCACATCTACAAATTATCTGCACACAGCAACACCTTGATTGGTATTCGATTGAATAACTGGGCTAGAGCCTAAGTTGACACATAAAAGTAAGCATCACTGCGGGTACAGTTTGGAAAAGCACAGAGCACGTAAAAGTGGGATAATTGTATTGTGGTTATATATATATTTTTAAAAAGACAATTTATCTTTTAAAGATTAAAGTATAAAGTATTTATTGATAAACACATAAAAGCTCTAATGAACTAAACAAAATACGAAACATAATTATCTGGATCCAATTACTGTCTCAGTGGTTATATTTTTCTGTTTGTAAATTTTCTACATTTCTCTTGTGCTTATAATTGCACAGTCAATTTATAGTACTTTTGTATATATGATATGTATTATTTTTCTATTCCTACATAACAAATTGCTATAAATTTAACAGCTTAAATCAATGCAAATTCATTATCTCACAGTTTTTGTTGGTTAAGAAACTGGTCTATTTTTATCTGGGTCTTCTGTTCATGATCTCAACAGACTAAAATCAAGGTGTTGGCTGGGGATGCAGGCCCATCTGAGAGTGGAGTATTTTTCAAGCCCATTTGTTGGTAGAATTTATTTCCTTGTAGTTGTAGAACTGACGTCTCTGTGTTTTTATTATTCTTATTATTTTATAGCCTGTTGGCCATAAGTTGCTCAAGTCTTACAGTCCACCTTTACACCCTAACAATGTGACCTTCTCATAACTTGGAGTTCACTTCAAATCTTCAAAGCTAGCAGGAGGGTCTCTCTTTGGTCTCCTAAGACAGAATCTTGCAAAACATAAACTCATCAATGGAGCAACTATCCAATCACAGTCACAGGACTTGTTCAAACTCGATAGAAGAGATTTATAAAGGGTATGTACACAGAGAGGCAAGAATTTTGGGGGATGTCTTAGGATTCTGCCTCCCATACCATGTGATTACAACTAATAAAAACATGCATAGCAAAAACCTGGAAGAAATAAGCAATAGATGTTTAATGTTATCTCTGAGAGTTGGTGTGATGAGGGAAGGCGTATTTTCTTTCACTCTGTAGTTTTAAATTACTTCTATAATAAGCACTTATTAATTTTATGCATTAATTCAATTTTAACTACTTTCTTTTACATAAATAATACCAGTTCATGAGGAGTAAAAATTAAAGAATACTGAAGGGTTTAAAGTTAGAATTACAATTAAACTGGACTCTTTCATCTGCACTTGGCTCTACATCCTCTCTAGAGGGTAAATGACTCTTTGGAGGTATCTGTCTGTATGTGACCTTCAACTTTCCAGCTTTACTAAACAATATATATTAGATGGGTAGTATATGAATGTACCTATTATGATAGTTATATTTTTCAGTTCTGGAAATTCCAGGTTTTTTCTCTTCTGGTAAACATTTTCCTCTTGCTGTACATTAACAAAAAAATCGCATTCCATGAGTTGATCTTGTTTGGCAACAAGTCCATGTTTAATAATTTCAAATTGGGTCTGTTCTTTTTTTTTTCACTTCATTTTGGCTATTTGATCTTGTTTCCTGACATGCTTAGTAATTTTGAGCTGAATGCCATACATGTTGTATGAAAAACTGTGGAGGTTTTACATAATCTTGTTTTACTCCAGAAATTTAGTTTTATTTTGGCAGTCAGTCAACATGAGGGCAAAGCCATTGATTCCAAACAGGGATTACAGGGGTTAGGATGATGCTGGCTTTCAACCTTCATAAGGCTTCTAAATTTGGTTTCTAAAATGCAGTCCATCAATGGTTACAGTGGAAAGCTCAGTAAACCAGGGTTGCCTTTCCTTGGTGAGCCTGAACTCTAATTTTGTTTCTCCAGAATCATTAGACTGGCAAAACCTTTTCTTGATTCTCAGCCCCTTGGTGCCCACTTTCTATTCCTATCTGCTTGTTCTATGCAAGTTAAGAATCCTTTCCAGGAAAAGCCAATTGGAAAGACAGGCTAATTTCTGTTCATCTCTCTCTGGAATCACTGACCTCTGGATTTTGGCTTGCCAACCCCGGAGATTGGTGACACTTTGAGCCACTGCTTTGGCTTGGTATCTCAGGCCAAGCCACTTGGGCACTGTCAAACAAACGCCTCCTGGAGAAAAGTCAGGGGACTGTCAGGCTTACCTCAACCCTTCAGAACCATTTTTTTTTATTTATTTTTTTCACTTTTCTTAAGACTTACCTCAACCCTTTGGAGCTATTTTATGTTTTACTTTTCTCCAAGATTTTCTTCTTGTCCTTTAAAACATTTTTATTTTATTTCAAAATATTAAAGGGATATATATGCTTTTCTTATGTGGGTGGCTTTTGTAATGGGGAAGTCAGGACTATTTGTGTGCCCACCACCCCAAATAGTGTTCAATGTAGTATTCAACTAGGTGGGTTTTTAATCCTTCTCTTTCCATCTCCCTCCGCTTAATTTCCAATGACTTCACAAGAGTTGATTCCATATCTTTCCAATTGTGAATTGTGCTGCAAGAAACATTCAGGAGTATTTTTTGATAAAATGACTCAGAGCTGGGACGCTAAGTCGCCGCTGGCCCAAGAAACTGCGAGGACGTGGACAGCTGTACAAGTTTGCTGGGGATATAGCTCCTGGTAAGTGCCTGGGAGCCTGTCTTAATAGGAGACTCCACTAATTTCTCCCGTGGCTATTTATAGAAGTGATCCTGTGGCTTTTTACCCCACAGGTGTGGAGACTGCCAAGCAATGATGCCTGTTCTCTCGTGTTCTTTCTTTTAAGTGGTATGTGCTCTCTCTCGTGCTATTTAACGAGAGACCAATCCCTCCCCCATTCCCTTGTTACCAAAGTGTTTCTTTTCAGGTGTTTCCTACAGCCTCCTTTCTTTTCCTTGGATAAATATGCAGCAGGGGGACTGCTGAATCCAATGGTAGGTCTACTTTTAGTTCTTGGAGGAATGTCTGCACTTCTTTCCATATAAGTTGTGCTAACTTGCAGTCCCACAACAGCGTGTAAGCATTCCTGTCTCTCGTCATCCATGACAGTATGTATTGTTTTGGACTTTTTAATAAAATCTATTCTAATAGCAGTAAGATGATATTTCACTGTGTTTTTAATTTGCATTTCCCTGATGATTAGTGATGCTGAACATTTTTTTCTTTTCTTGTCTGCCTTCCTTCCTTTTTTTTTTTTTTTTGCAGTTTTTAGCCGGGGCTGGGTTTGAACCCACCATCTCTGGCATATGGGCAGAATGTTGATTCTACCAGTCTGTAAGCATGATAAGCTTTTCCATTTGTTTGTGTCAGCTATGATTTCTTTCATTAGTGTTCCATAGTTCTCCATGTACATCTCTCTCACTCCTTGGTTAAGTATACTCCTAGGTATTTTATTGTCTCTGTAGCTATTGTGAATGGTATTGAGTCTTTGAATTGACCTTAGCTTGGCTATTATTGGTAGGTAGAAATGCTACCTATTTGTGTACATTGATTTTGTAACCTGAAACATTGCTGAATTTATGAATTTCAGGAGTCTCTTGATGGAGTCTTTGGTGTTTTCTGGATACAAGATCTTATCATCAGTGAAAAGTGATAGTTTGGCTTCCTATTTCCTCATTTGAATACTATTAATTTGTTTCTCCTACCTGATGGTTCTGGCTAGGACTTCTAGTATTAATGTGAATAGAAGTGGCAATAATGGGCACCCTTGTTTTTCTATTCTGTCTTTATTTATATAGTTTCAGATTTTTGGTACTTCCCTAATCTGGGGATTTATTTTTGTTACCTATCTTGGACAAATATCATCTGTTATCTCCTTGAATAGTTTTTCTTTCACTTCTTTATTCTCCTTCAGTTAGCTACTAGACAATTAAATCTTAGTATCTTTTCTTTATGTCTTAAACTTTGGGTTCCATTACATTATCTTTCTCTAGTGCAATCTGACTGATGATTTTGACTTTATCTTATCAGCTATGTCTAATCTACATTTTAACTGACCACTGAGTTTTTGCTTTCAACTATATTTCTAGTCCAGTAGTTCTCCTTTTTTTCATTTTTAAAAATAGACTTGGTAATTTTTGGTAGATTTTTGATGCTTGCTTATCACATAATTGTTAGTAGCACAGATTATGAAGCCATATTCCCTTTGGAATTTGTATTTGGATTCTAGCACCACAACTTTTGCTGTGTAAATTTCCTAAAACTATGTTCAAATATATTTACTGTTTATCCTCAATTTTTCCTTTTTTTTTTTTTTTTTTTTTGGAGTTTTTTGATGAGGCTGGGTTTGAACCCATCACCTCCGGCATATGCGGCATTTGAACCATAGGCGCCACCCTATCCTCAATTTTTTTTATCGTGTAGTGCCCTGGTTTCTGAATTATTTCATTCATCTTTTGATTTATTTAATTTTTGGCACCTACTTTATAGAGTTGTTGATGATTAAATGAGTAAATACATCAATAAAGCATATAGAACAGTGCCTGACATGAATAAACATGTAAAAGTGTTTATTAAATAAAGTATTTGTTCTTTTATTCCTTTTTTTTGTAGAGAGAGAGTCTCACTTTATCACTCTCGGTAGAGTGCTGTGGTGTCACATAGATCACGGCCAACTCCTGGGCTTAGGCGATTCTCTTGCCTCATCCTCCTGAGTAGCTAGAACTATAGGCGCCTGCCACAATGTCCAGCTATTTTTTTTTGTTGTAGTTTGGCCAGGGCTGGGTTTGAACCCACCACCCTTGATATATATAGGGCTGGCACCCTACCCACTGAGCCACAGGTGCCACCCTGTTCTTTTATTTCTTTAAAGCTTTAACAAAGTTATTTTTACATTCCTATTTGATCATTTTAAAAGCTGAATTCTTTGTGATTATAATTTTATTGATTGCATTTCTGCTGATTTTCACTGATATCATCTTGCTGTCTAATATATTTTGAAAACTTGGTTTTTGTATTGGTTCCTGACTATTCTCGGTTCCTGAGAATATTCTGACGATATTCAGAATACTGAAGCCTGATTTCAGTATTCTTTCTGAATATATTCTTTCAGGTGTTCTTCCTTTTGGTTCTGCTGTGATTCTGATGGTGCTGTACTTTTTGCATCATTTTAATTTGATGTCCTCATTTGGGAACCTAAAACCAATTTGAGGTCCAACCTGTGATTCTAAATTATCTCTGAACATTATTTTATAAATGTTATGAAGCAGAGACATATTCATTATTTTCCTTTGGTAGTGGGATATTTACATCTTTCTCCAGGTTTCTAAAGTTTTCTACTATTATTTCTTTATATAAGTTTTCTACTTTTTAATATTTCTCTTCTCCTTTGACTCCTGTGACTAGAATATTTACTGTTGGATGCTGTCACATAAATCCCAGAAGCTTTTCTCTTTTTTCCTTAGACTGTACATTGTCAAATAGCTCAAATTTGAGATTCCTTATGTTCTTCCTCTGTCTGACAGCATCTCTGACCACATTGCTAACCCTTTGGTTTTTCAAGCATTCTCGATCCTGCTTCAAATCCTTTGGACTTGTTCTTTCCTCTCCAGAGATTTTGCTATGCTTGATCCTGTTTTGTTATTTAGACTCAAATCAAATATCACCTCTTCAAAATGCCTTTGTTGACATTGATGCTGTCTTGTGAGACTTCTACTGTCCTTGGCAATTATCATCTATTTCAATGTTTTCATGGTGCTTATACTTAAATGTTTTCCTATATAGATGACAGAAAATGATTTAAAGATTGTATTTCAGAGTCATAGCTGGCCTCACTTGTAAGTGGAAATACAAAAGTGAATCTGGTAGATTTATAGAAACACGTTACCAAGTGGCAGGAGAAAAGAAGAGACTCTTAAAAATTTTTCTCTTGGTATTGAAGAGAAATACCTCACTGAACTATAACAGTAGAAATATCATTATATAGAAGGTCATACAGTTTAGGTTTTAATGCTGGTTGGTGGTAGGAAAGTTATTGTATCTTTCTCTCAGCTTTTTATTTCTCCTCATGTAAAATGAGGGACATGTTAATCTAATATTTGTTTATATTTTACTTGAAACATTAATGATTTTCATTTTTGAAGTAAGTTTTATATGTGTATTAAGATTTTCTAAAATTTCCTGGATTTTCTAAGCCAGCAGTTTTTAAAGTATGGTCAGCAGGTCTCTGGAGGTCTCAGAGACCTCATAAGAGGGCTTCCAAAATTAAAAATGGTTCTTAAAAATATTAAAATTCATTTTTCTTTTTCACTATGATAATATTTACTCTGATGATACAAAAGCAAAACTACTGGAATCTTATCACAAAGTCAGTGGCACCAATTTGTAAAAGTCATTATTGCTTCTTCAGGATAGTAAAAAATAAATGTACTCACATAAAACTCTGTTTTGTGTAAGAATATTTTTGGTGAAGCAATAAAAATTATAAAATGTGTTAACTGTTGACCTTTGAATACATATCTTTTCAGCATTCTGTATGACAAAACAAGAAGCTGCTATAAAACACTTCTGCCACATCAAAGTACCAAATTATGGTGGTTGTCTAGAGGAAAAAGAGTTGATATTATTGACCTGCAAGTGAAATCAGGCTATGTTTTATAGAACACAATTTTTTTATGTATAAAATAATTTTGGACAAAGAATGATTATTCAGATGTTAGTATTCAGCAGACATTTTCTCAAATTTGAACACAGTGAAACTGGCATTTCAGAAAACATTCCTGACAGGATATGTTGCCAAAAATAAAATGAGTTTCATCTTAAAATTAGAATTTTGCAAAAAAATGTATATAAAACTCCCAAACACTTAAAAGACTGAGAATAGTGAGAATAGTGTTATATTAATGAATGTGTTTTTATATTGAACAATAAAATTTGTCAACAAATGAAAGATCACAGTGATAATTCAATGAACCAAACATTTCTAAATAAAAAATTTATAACCTTACAATTTATGAATAAAAGTTATACTCAAAATGCAAAACAAAGAAATAGACTTAATATAGCAGCACAAAAACTCAATAATATGGTTCAGATTACAAATTACAATAGCTTTCTCAACAAGAAAGCACAACTTGTTGAATTTGAGAGTAATATTAAAGAACAATATTCACATTTATCTCAGAAGACTTTTAAATTCTTTTTAATTATGTAATTGTGTGAGATTGGATTTTCTTTATTCATTCAGCATAATAACAGATCCAACAATGTAGAAGCAGATATGAGAATTCAACTGTCATATACTTAGCTTGATATTAAAGAGATTTTAAAAAATGTAAAACAATGCTACTTTTCTCACTAATGTTAGTCATATATTGACAAATATTATTAAATTTCATAAAATATGTTACTTATATTATTTAATGGATTTATTATAATTTTAAATGGACTAATAGATATTTTTGATTTTCTATTTTAGTCTCTAATATGGTAAATGCCAATAGATATAATCCATATAAACAAAAGGTCTTTGGACTACTCATTAATTTTAGGAGTGTAAAAGAGTTTTGAGACCAATATGCTTGAGAACTGTTGGCCTGTGCAGAACCAAAGATGTTTTGTTCAGTTTAACAATAAATGTCTTGACTATTTTTTTCAATTGTGTTCTTTCATGCACAAAAATTTTAATTTTCAAGTAGTCTGATTTTTCTATTTTTTTTTGTTGTTGTTGCCTGTGCTTTTGGTGCCATTTCAAAAAAGTCATTGCCAAATCCAATGTCATGAAGATTTGCAATTTTAACTCCTTTGTTTAGATCTCTAATCCATTTTGAGTTTATTTTTATATATGGTATAAGGTGAGGGCCCAATATTATTCTTTTATATTTGGATATACACTTTTCCTGGAACCAGTTGTTGAAAAGACTGTTATTTCTTCTCAAACGGTCTTGGAACTCTTGTCAAAAGTCATTTCACCATATATGTGAGAATTTATTTTCCAACTCTATTCCATTTGTCTGTATGTCTCTCTTTATGCCAGTACTGTATTATTTTAATTAATGTAGTTTTGCAGTGAGTTTTGAAATCAGAAAGTGTGAGTCTTCTAGCTTTGTTACTTTTTTTCAAGATTATATTGACTATTCAGTATCATTTATAGTCCATATAAATTTTAGGATAGATTTTTTTATTTCTATAAAAAAAATGCCACTGAGATTTTTATAGGACTTTCATTGAATCTGTAGATCATTTTGGGTAGTACTGATAACAGTGTAATGTCTTCTAATTCATGAACATGATACATCTGTTCATTTATTTGTTTATTTTAATAATAATTTATAGTTTTCAGTGTGCAAGTTAAATTTCATCTTCAGTTAAATTTATAGATCAACTAAATAATTTGATTCTCAGATGTATTTGGTAGAAGAATTTGTCCCTGGATACTTATAGTAAAACTTACTAAAGCTAAAAGTCAAAACATAATATTAGGAAATTGTTTTGAGAGAGAACTGAAATTGTTTAAAAGAGAATTAAAAACGTTATTTCCAAATCAATTATGCCACATAAATTGAGTCAAATGTGAATCCAACCTATTGTGACAAACTTATTTTGTTGCCCTTCATTTTGCTTTACATTTGTTTCAATAGGATCCTAGGTTTGGGGTAAGCATGCAAAGGGACGACACAACACAGAAGTCAGCATCAATATAGTTAACCTGAGCATGTTGGAAAGCAAGGACAGGCTGGTTATTGTTATATGCAGCTCATGAATCACAGTGAATTATAGGACCAAGATGAACCACGTGTTGCAAAATAGGCAGCAAAGTTTGGACAGAAGAGGTGCCAACAAATTTCAAATAACCAACAATTGATGGATGAGTAGCATTGGCAATACCAAAACTCATATTCCTCTCTCTTGAGTTTGACCCACAGGGATTGATCACAATTGAGGTATTTGATTCAGCACAATTGATTTTGACCCACTGGGACAAATTGTTCAATTGATCCAATTAAGTATTTTATTCTTTTTAGTGTTTAAGTAGGGTTGACTATTGCTTGTAAGAAACACTTACTGAACTTAAGCAATGTTCTAGGGGGTTGAAATATAGCATCAGATGCATCACATCTTCAGTTTATATCAAAGAGAGAAAAACTACATTGTAGTATGTGCTATAAAGGAAGTTGCCACAGGGTGTTATTGAGAACATAGAACAGTCCTTTTCCCCCCAATTTGAGACAGCATGCATATCATCTTGGAAACTATGTCTCAATGAACCTGGAAGGATGCTATGGTTTGTCCCCTTTGCAATGTCTGTTGAAACTTGATTCCCGATATAAAAATAGTAGAAGATGGGATCTTTAAGAGGTGACTGGGTCACAAGGACTTGCCTTAATGAATAGATTAATGAATTAAGGGGTTATCATGAAAGCATTTTTTTAAGTAAAAGCCAGTCTTGCTCTCACTTATATGCCCCTCTTGCCCTGTGATGCCTTCTACCATGTAAAGATGCAGCACAGGCCCACACCAGGCGGGGTGGTCCAGTCTTGAACTTTCCAGCCTCCAGAACGTGAGTGAAATAAACCTCTTTTCTTTATAAATTACCCAGTCTTGGGTATCCAGTTATAGCAACAAAAACAGGCTAAAACTAAGGAAAAGTAGGCTTGAGAAAGAACAAAGGAAGATAGGCAGAGATAATGTTAAAAGTAGAGGGAAGTGTCCATGAACAAGGAATTGGAGGTAATATCTACACAGTGAACTGCAAACAGCTTGACACTGAGCACAGAGTGCCCTGAAAAGAGGTAAAGAGGCAGAAACTAGAAAAGCAGACAGGAGCAAGTCTCATGGTTTGAGTTCAGACTGCACTCCTCTTAAAATCCAGGATTCTCTGAGTCCAAGAACCCCCGACTGACATCTTCCCCTTTTTCCAGATTAAGTTCTGTTCTCAGTGCTAAGCTCCCATCACTGCTTTGTAAAAAGGACTCTTAACTTCATACACTTATAAGTTGTATTGTCATCTGCTTAAGTGTTTAACATAGTGTCTGGAACATTGCATTATGAAAAGCACCTGGGAAGAGCTCATAGAAACAAAGTGATTAGGGCCTGGATTAGTGTAGCAGCTCTGGAAATGGACGAAAATGGCCCAGAATGTGTAGCATTTCACATATGGTCAAAATATGTGTTCCTGGTGAAGCATGCCGTTAAGGTGAGATGCTGAATGATGACGTATGTTGGCTGAGCTCTGAACAAAGACCAGTGCTCAGAAAGATTTTAGGTTGAGCATGACATAGTCAAGTTCATTATCTCTTAGGTAAATGGCAATCAGGAGCAAGGCATGGAAGATATGATGCAAATGGAGGTGTAAATTGTTAAAAGAGAAGAATTTGAAGTGCCTGAAAACAAAAGTTGCCTCTCACAGAAGGCTCCCTGCTTAACTCAAGGCAGCACTTCTTTCTCAGATGTGAAGCTGAACTAACCATCTGTCTTTTCGTCCTTCCCTTGGAAGCACGATGGCTCTGTTGCCAAGGTTGGGTGCCCCTTTCCTAGGTCTATCCATCTGCACCTACAGTGTAACATGAAGGTTATTTTTTTTTTCCTGTAACAAAGCAAAAATCATTTTAGAAAATAGATTTTCTCAAAAATTTCAGAGTGTAGTATTAATCTTTAGTAGACTAGTGTAAAATAAATTCCCCACCACTCCCCCAACTCCTTTTTTTTTTTTTTAAAGAAAGAGAAATGTACATAATTATTTAAGGTGGCAGTAACCACCTCACCTTTTTGATATGCCAACTATACAATTTTTTTTTAATGGAGTAAACTTGAATCACAACAGGGAAAATAATCAGGTGTAATATATTAAGGTAAGACTGCTATGAAAAAGAAAAAGTAGAAAGAATATAATGTAAAAATCTTATAAATCACCATTTTGAAAATCAGATGCTACATTAAGGTATATTGCTCTCTCTTTTAGGGAGCTTCTAATAATGTTCCAGTTAGGTTTCCTAGAATAATTTTAGTTACTATGTAGAATATAACAAAAGTAAAGTGATATATAACTTCAATACATATTGTTTGCTTTGTAATCGTCAATATCTTTTCCTGTATAGTCTTTTGAAAACCAAGTTGTTTGTTATTCAGAAGAGAGAAGAAGTGTTTTGGCTAACTTGTTCACCTAGTAGAATTTAAGTTTCTTAAAAAGATTTAACTTGGGTGGCGCCTGTGGCTCAGTGAGTAGGGCGCCAGCCCCACATAACGAGGGTGTCAGGTTTGAACACAGCCTTAGCCAAACTGCAACAAAAAATAGCTGGGCATTGTGGCAGGTACCTGCAGTCCCAGCTACTCGGGAGGCTGAGGCAAGAGAATCTCCTAAGCCCAAGAGCTGGAGGTTGCTGTGAGCAGTGTGAGGCCACGGCACTCACACTGCGACAAAGTGAGACTCTGTCTCTTAAAAAAAAAAAAAAAAAATGTAACTTGAGATGTTCCTTTGTTTTATTTGACCTTTTAAAATAAAGCACACACTTTGGGATATGTGACTAAAGTAATTAAAATTAATTTAATTTTGTTATAGTATAATATATCAACAATTCAAATGTTCAGCATTTGGCCTGAAAAACAGAAAGGAAGCAACTTCCAACAGTCAAAATTGGTGCTACATAATACTGGAGCTTGAAAACTAATGGGAGTCTTAAAATTACTGCTTTCCATTTTATTTTTATTTTACATGGTAGTCCAAAAAGATTCATCATCTCATTATCAAATCTCAGGAGATCAGAAGTAGCACTGATGAATAGTAAAGCGTCATTGCTACAAATAGACACATAGATACAGTGAGAAGAGAATATAGCAGTAAGACAAGAGACTTCTCCAAACACACACACACACACACACACACACACACACACACACACACACACACACGAACAAACACCGTCTGTACCCTTTAATATAGGCTAACGCATTACTAATCTTAGTGTTTCCTGCGTGTAGGAGTGCCTTCTAGCACTGTCGATCATAGATGTTTATCATCATACCTTGAATCATCTCGAAAAGAGTAAGTACAACAATAAGTGCAATTTTAGAAAATATAAAAATATCTTAACTTTTCTCTAAAGAGGCCAAAATCTTTGATCTTTGGGATATTTTCCTATGCAGTCTTGTCTTGTCTTGTCTTGTCCTTTTCTTTTTTCTTTTCTTTTCTTTTCCCTTCCCTTCCCTTCCCTTCCCTTCCCTTCCCGTCCCGTACCGACCACCCCCCGGCACGCCCACAACCCCACAACCAGACCCAAGACACCCCACCACGACACACAACAAAAGACCCACAAAATAAAGAAAAAAACATAT
>CAUYPK010030103.1:0-19258 GCA_963574355.1 Loris lydekkerianus
TCACTGATGAACAGAATCCCATCTTCGGCTCTGGATTTAAACAGATAGTTGCGTGAGCACTCAGAAATACTGCTCGCTGTATTATTGAAAAAGAGAGAAAGAGTATCTCAAGAATGGAAGAAAAAGTATCCAAAGTACTCAGCCTTACTATGAAACTAATTTATGGCTTTCACATGAAAGCTATAACCCAGTTATAATCTAGGAATAGGGGAAAGGGGGAGGATGGGCAGAGGGAGGGGGATAGGTGGGATTACACCTGCGGTGCATCTTACAAGGGTACATGTGAAACTTAGTAAATGTGGAATGTAAATGTCTTAACACAATAACTAAGAAAATGCCAGGGAGGCTGTGTTAACCATGTAATGAAAATGTGTCAGACAGTCTATAAAACCAGTGTATGGTGCCCCATGACCACATTAATGTGCACAGCTATAATTTAATTAAAAAAAAAAAAAAAGAAAGAAAGAAAAAGAGAGAGAGAGACAACTTTTACGGGAATTGGGATATTGTTGGTGTTATAGTAGGTAGTGATCAGAGATTTTACGTTGTGTTTAGCTTCTGATTGTTGATACAATAAAAAGGAAATAGCTTGAAACTGATAACTTCTGGAGTACAAAATTTGAAATATTTGTGCTCCAAAGATGTTTTCTAGGGGAGTTATGAGAAACATACATTTTCCAAATCATGAACAGAGCTTGTTTCCATCTGACATCTGCTACCATTTAGTTAAGTCTAAAGTTGTTTAGAAGTAATTTTGAACGGTGTCCTCATGTGTGTTTCCAGTGGTGCTACTGATGTTGAATAAGAGCTGAGGGGTTACATAGGAGACTTTTTCATTCAACACTCTCCCCCACGTCACCCCTTGTGTCCTTACTGGGCGTCTGCAGGTGGGCTGGTGGGCTGGGCTGTCCTGCTCACCTACACTGGGCAGCTCACGGTGGGGACTGCCATTTGGATGTCCGAGCAAGAGGACCACGTAGGCCTCCCACTCATGGCTATGAAACCACGTGCTGCCCAGGACACTGTGGAACCCCCGCTCTCAGGACTGGCTGCTTCTTGTACCAAGGCAGTCTGCCCTTGTGGTTGTTGTTAATCTTGGACATGAGGACGGGTGACAGCGAGTTTCTGCCATTTAGTCCTTTGCTGAGTCCTACCCAGACCTCTTCTGGACAATCCTCACCAGGTGTGGGCCAGCACACTGCCATGCCTACGGCTGGATTGACCACTTGCCTGATGCTGGCTCTCGCTGTCGCAGGGAAGCTCAGAGTGCCGTGACCTGGCTGCGGTCGCTAGAATCCCACCCCATGGCACAGCGCTCCCTCCCTGAGTCCCTGGGAGGTTCCGGCCTAGATCCACGCGGAGCTGCCCTGGCCCGAGCTTCTGCTATCAGGCAGACACCATCTTTTCATTAAATGTGTCCTGCCCTTCGATGGCGGAGGCTCATCCTGATTGGAAAGTGGGGCAGGCTTGTGTGCAAAGAGAAGGCTGCTGAGGGCTGCTGGGGGCTGAGCTGCCTCCCCCGGGGAGACACAGCCCCTCCAGGCTGATCCGATCGCACCCCGGTGTTTTCAGCCCTCACCCTTGGAGGAGCTGCACTCCTTCACATGTGGGACTTTATTGGTCCTCTCCCAGGACTGTCACTCACAGTGATGGGATTATTATTACCTTTCTCTCGCCCACACCTTGGTTATTGGTGTTACCCGTGGTGCCTTTGCGGGGAGAATACACCCGTGAGCCTGTGAGGCCTCCCTGGGCCTGCCATGTGAGGGCAGTGGTGGGGCCGCTCCAGCTTGGCATGACAATGTCAGTACCTGCACTGATGGTGGAGGACGCAGATGGCCACAGGCAGAGAATAGAAACCACTTTCATTTCTTTGGTCCATTTCAGCACATTCAGTGGACTCCTTGGCTTGTGGTGCTGGCACCAGCCTGGCTCAGGTGACCCAGCCTGGTGGGCTAAGGCAGCTACGTTCTGTTTGAGCTCCTCATCCTGGATGACTAGGACCCTGTCAGAAAGACACCCCCACATTAGCAAGCGTCACCTGGAAACCTACCAGCCCTCCCCTGCCCCAAAGTGTCCCCAAAGCCCTGAGGCCTACAGGTTTGGGCAGGTCAGGGGGCGGACATCCCTTCCTCCTGCCGTGACCTCGCAGCCCTGGTCTAGCTCAGGGCAGGAGGAAGCCAGACAAAAGCAGGAGGTTCAAAGAACCCTGTGACTCAGTCAGCCAAGGACAACTTCACGCTCTGTGGCACTGTGTCCAGAACCCTCTACGAGGGCCCCGTCTCCTGCACGGTGATGCCCAGAGAGTCCTTTCCCCTGGACTGGCCACCTGAATAGAGAGCCAGATGGGTGTAAGGACAGGCCTGGAGCCAGCTCAGTATTTCAGGGACTGGAATGAAAGATCAACATGTGCAATGAGTTCAGATGCTGGTGCCACTGCTCTCGGCCAGCTGAGAAAGTAGCTGACCATGTCTTGCAGACTGACCCAGCCTCACCCTGCCACGGGACTCAGGACTTGGCGCCAGCTGACCGTATCCTGCAGGCTGACCCAGGCTCACTGTGCCACAGGACTCGGGACTTGGTGCCAGCTCACTGTATCCTGCAGACTGACCCAGGCTCACTGTGCCATGGGACTCGGGACTTGGTGCCAGCTGACTGTATCCTGAAGACTGACCCAGGCTCACTGTGCCACGGGACTCGGGACTTGGGATCAGCTCACTGTGTCCTGCAGACTGACCCAGGCTCACTGTGCCATGGGACTCGGGACTTGGCAGCAGTTCACTGTGTCCTGTAGACTGACCCAGGCTCACTGTGCCACGGGACTCGAGACTTGGCGCCAGCTCACTGTATCCTGCAGACTGACCCAGGCTCACTGTGCCATGGGACTCGGGACTTGGCGCCAGCTCACTGTGTCCTGCAGACTGACCCAGGCTCACTGTGCCATGGGACTCGGGACTTGGCGCCAGCTCACTGTGTCCTGTAGACTGACCCAGGCTCACTGTGCCACAGGATTCAGGACTTGGTGCCAGCTCACTGTATCCTGCAGACTGACCCAGGCTCACTGTGCCACGGGACTCGGGACTTGGTGCCAGCTCACTGTGTCCTGCAGACTGACCCAGGCTCACTGTGCCATGGGACTCGGGACTTGGTGCCAGGCTTTGCCTCATGTTAGAGGGGGTAGGGACACATGCAGCCAGGTTCCCAGTAAACAGGCCAGAAGGTGTGGTGTTTGGGAGCAGAGGCGCAGCCCCAGGGGAAGCTAGACCCGTGGCACAGGGCCTCCTGCAGCACAGACCTGCCTCCTGTTTCCCTCGGCACCCAAGGAGCCAGAGCTGGCAGAGGGTGGTGAGTACAATACGGGAATTCAGTCCTGAAAGCCAAGGCTCAGGAGTGTGGATGGTGTCCTGGTGGCTCAGCCTCATGTGGGGAAAGGGAATGGGGGTGCAGGAGCCTGGCCTGGGGCAGGAGCACCTGTCATCCAGTCGCAGCTCCCCAGAGGGCTTCAAGCAATGATGACCCCATCTGCAAAGGTGCCTGAGTGATGCTGGAAGTGAGTATCCCATCAAGAGCTGGCTTTGTTCCTTTAGGATAAAATAGGCAATGTGAGTTCCCTTCCCCTGAGGTACGGAGGAGCTGGGACTCGTGTGGGAAGCTGAGCAGGGTTCCTGGCCTGGCTCAGGCCTCTGGAACTTCAGTCCCAGTCACATGGGGCCTCTCCATGGATGAGGCAGGTGCCTTCCTGGATGCTACTGTCCTTGCATTGTCCAGGGCCTCAGACAGTGTGCTCCTGGTGCTGGCCACCCGACTCAACATGTTCTACTAAGATGTGATCGCAAGCCTTAAAGGCACTGAAAAATCTGTCTTAAGTGTAGAGCTGTTCCTTTTTTGTAAGGGTCACAATTTAAAGCACAGTTTTGAAGCTGCGTCTGAGCAGGGGTGCCATCCAGGGTTAATTACTGCCATCAGGCCCATAGGGCAGGTGTCTTGCTGAGGAGGACAGGACAGCTACACCATCTTTAAGAGGCATATAAAAGTTAACTGAGTTGCAACCCACATTTTCCTCATATTTAATTCAGAATCAAGCAGATAGATTTTAAAGGATGAGAAGAGGACAGCACAGGGGTGATGCCGGATCCGGCCGTGGCTCCAGAGCAGGAGTGGTCTCAGATGAGGGCAGAGGAAGTAGAGAAGTTTCCAGAGAGAAACAAAGGACTTTCCCAGCGCTCTATTACCATTCTCATTTTCAGGACACTTTGCAATGATTGGGAAGACTTCTAATTCCCCAAGTTCCATTTAAAACAAAAGTTTTCTAATTAATTACATCAGAGAGGCAATAGAAGAAAGTAGCACGGCTCTTAAGCAGAATGGCCACCGGAGGGTTGGGACTGACAGGGACTCATTCGCCCGGGGTCGTGACCCTGAGAGCCACATGCTCCCAATTTTCTAATTCAAGAAATAATGCAAATTATAGTAAACATTACAGATATGAATAACCAGGAAAAACAAAACAGACTGTGACTAAAACTGTACACCTTAAAATTTATCCTGGACTAAAAATCAGATAAATAGTACAATCTTTTTGATGACTTTTATAACAATACACTTGACTTCTCAGAACATTCAGCTTGTTAAAACTAATGACTACAAAAGAAACTGGAAGCATTGAAAAAAATAATTACATAGAAAATAATCTATCCTAGAAAAATTTCAAGAAAATAAAATTTAAAAAGAGGATAACTTTTGTTTTATTAAAATTAAATAAAGCAATGAATTTGTCTTGATGGATCTTGCTCTATAAAGTACGTTCTCCAAAAATACTGCATCAAAATGATTCTACCTGTGGAGCTCAGGGCAGGGGCTTAGGACCAGAACACCTGAGTTCACCGCCAGACTACTGGCAGTCTCTCCATTCCCTAACTGCCTGGACCTCACTCCTTCAGCCAGAAGAGGGGAATAATTACACAGCAATCATGAGAACTGGAGAAATTAAAATGTGTGTCTTACTTAGAGAATGCCTGGCGTCTACTAGTTATCATAGTAAACGGGAGAAGATTTTTCTGTTCGACAGCTGGGATGGAACAACAGGCATCAACCTGCAACTGGATTTCAGCTTCTCTTTCCCTCACAACACTTCTCTACCACCCACTGGAAACAGTGTGCTGTATTTGAAAGATCCCAGCAAGATAATTTGAGCTGTGAAAGTTTCCATGAAAAAGACAGAGGTGTCACAATTCAGGTGGTGACATCACGAGGCCCAGCCCACCAGAGGCACCACTCTCCCACCTGCTATCACAACCCAGCAGGGATCCAGCATCTCACGCCCCCCACCACCCCTGAGCACTCCTCTCTACCCCTCAGGTCCAGGCTCATCCGATGGCCCTGTCCCCTGAACCCAGGCCCAGCCACTCCAGTCTACTCTTCCTGCATGCCCAGTGCAAATGCCCACAGAGAAAGTGGCCCACGTCCCTGATGGAGGGAGACTGTCCTCCTCCACGCCAGCCAGCTTATGTTCTCATGCAGAGACGCAAACTCAAGTCTTCTCCTGTCTACTGGAAATCTCACTGTTGTGTAAAATGTATTAATTTTTAAAAATTGGCAACAAATTCAAAAAAGGAAAAAAAAGGGCTGCCTGTTCTAGGCCCTCCTCAAAGGATGTGGCGCTCCCCTGGCCTCCAGCCCGTTCCTTGGACTCCATTCTGGTGCTTCCACTTTTGGAAAGCCTTACCCTGTCTCTGAAGCCCATATGATTTTGATTCCCTTTGGTTTGGAATAGAAGGGATTTATTTCTTTATTTTGCATTTGTATGTCTCTTATTTCTTTGATTTTTTAAACTTGCTAGAAACTTGAGTGTTCAACTGGAGGTAAGGCTGCACACATTCTGCCCTCTTCACAGTCTTAGGGGGAAGCATGATATTAGCTGTATATTATTTTTAGATTTCATTAACAAAGCATCTTATAAGTTAAGGCATGTACAATATTAAGAAATTTTCTGAGAGTTTTTAACAGGGATAGATATTAAATTTTGTCATTTTTTTCTGCATTCATTGAAATTATCTTTTATTTAAAATCTGTGACTATAGTGAGTTACATGAATTGCTTACTTTACTGGAATATACCTGACTTGGCTTTGTTTTGTTATTCTTTTTATTTCTTGATAGATTGACTTGCTAAAACTTTCTTGCAATTTCTTTCCTTGGTTTTATATTAAGGTAATGCTGGTCATGTCAAGTGAGCTGATGGCTGCTTTGAATATTCTAGAAGAGTCTGTGTATAGTCAGTGGTGACGATGCGATTGCTCGAGGTCTCTGCACCTGCTTGGATGAGCTTTTGTAGTGTGTGGGTCTCAAGGAATTCATCAATTTTGTTTATTTAAACTGTCAAATGTATGAGCGAATCATTGCACTATCTCCTTATTATTCATTTAATTTTGGTAGGGTCTGTAGTAACGTCACCTTTTGCCGTCCTGTTGCGGTAATTTATATTTTTTCTTTTTTTCCCCTTGGCTAGTCTGCTATCTTTTATAAAATCATATCATTCTATTGTTTTTCCTTTTTCAATTTCATTTCTAGTCTTACTGTTATTTTCTTCTTTCTGTTTGCTTTAGTTTCAATTTACTTTTCTCTATATAGTTTTTTAAGGTAGTGGCTTAGATCACTGATTGGAGACCTTCTTTTTTAATATAACATTTAATTTCATAAACTTCCTTTTACCTTGCTCTTAACTACCTTCTATACACTTTTTTTTTTAAATTTCGATTTATTCAAAACCATTTTTCTAATGTCTGTTGTGATTTCTTTTTGACCCATATTAAGTATTTGTGAAGTATTTTATTTCTGAAATATTAGGGAGATTTCCTAATAATTTCATGTCATTGATCTCTAATGAAATTCCATATGGTCTGAGACACACTGTGCATATTCTGAATATTTTAAGTTTCTTAAATTTTGGGGGGTAAGTTCATCTTACAATACAATGCAGTGTGTTTTGGGGAAACTTTAGTGTCTACCTGGAAAAAAAATACACATTCAGCTGTTCTGAGGCAAAGCCATCTGCAAATATCAACTGGATCACATTTGTTGATAATGCCATTCAGATCATAAGTGTTTTTCTGATTTTGTCTAAGTTTTGCCTGTTTTTATTCTAAGTTTGGGTGGTGAAACTTTTCATGTTGGAAGAATGCATTAATTTAGTCAAAGTCAAATAAGACTACATTTAAGAAACTTCAAGTAGATATCCTTCAACTTCAATTAGATGTGCATTAATTTATAAAAAATCTAACTACTATGTACTTGATAATTTCAGAAAGTTTAAAACTGTTAATTTAAAAGTTAGCAAATCTTTTAATGACTGTGCTGCATCTGCTTTTTGTTGGGAAATGTTTGAATATTTGGTTGTAGCATGGAGGTCCATGGTTTCAGTTGATCCTCCAGGTGGGTGTCAGGCACTGTGACCTTGAGGTATCTTGACCTGGGTGGTATATAGGGGAAAGGCCTATATTTTTTTGGCTCTGCCAGTCTGAGAGTGAGCCAGTAAATAATCTTGTTGGACAGTCTAGGAAAGACTGGGATAGAACTTCAACAAAAGACCTATAGCCAGAGTATGCAGGAGGTAAAATTCCCATATCTCATGGCTGGCCTTGGAAGCTGGGGACTTCATACAAGTCAACAGCATATCTTAGGAATGTCCGGACTGTGTTCTTTTAAGATAATTTACTAACTCCAGATGGGTTTGAGCCTAAAACACAGGCATTCAAGCAGCCTTCTGTCCCTGCTTTGCTCTGTAACCTTATCTTTATGTGAGTAACAGCTAAAAGCATGTTTGTTAAAGAAAGTTATTCTGCGTAGAGTAAAAAAACATAGAAGAATGTATATCAGTTAATCAGTAGACTCCCAGACACTAGAGAAGAGTTAATCTATTGTTACAATGTCGTTGTGTGGTTAACAGTGTGTACGTGCAGCACCCGCAATATAAGAAATAAAGAACATTGCTACTGGATGTCATAGAGCTTTGCTGCTGGACGTCATAGAGCTTTGCTGCTGGACATCATAGAGCTTATAGTCTCCCTTCATTTCATACAATTGTAAAAGCAAGTCCTATACTTTGTGACACCGACCACACAGAAGAAACTTCACTCAACAGTGGTAGAAGGTAGATTCACAGCAATAAATGGTAAAAAGCATGTTGCTGAAAGCATGTGTATTTTACTGCATTTTTCCATATTTTAATTGACTCTTTCTTAGACCCCCGCACCCCCCATAAGGCCTTAGAATGTCACCCACTGATAACTCAGCCAGTCCCATCTGTCGTTCTTTAGGTGTCTTGGTGGTTTCAACCAGGCAAGGCTGAAATGCTAGTTTGAGTGTGATGTTGAAGGACCCAGTGATGCCATTTTGGGCTTTTCATCATTTCAGGCTTTTTTTCCTCCATTTTAAAAGCAACCTGAAAACCCTCTGTTTTGTTTCTTAGTAAACCACACTTCCCAAAGTGCACCCGCCTTCCGGCCGTTGAGATTGGCGGGCCCTAACAGCTTTAAATTCTAGTATAGGCATAAGAGATAACCAATCCAAGGGCCACGCTTTATTTCCCACGCCCCTCACCCCGTATGGCGCTCGGTCCCAGCTGCGTCTGGAAAGGACGACAGCCCTGGCTGGAGCCTGAAGAAACGCCCTCGTGTGATTTGCATCGGTGTCTGGCTCTCACGTATGGTCATTGGGGATTCCGATTCTCAGGTGTAACAATGTCATGATTCTCAAAGTCTGTGAAACTTTCCTTGTATTCTCCAATTTATTGGTCAATAACAGCTGCATATTCTTCAGATGACTCACACCTATTACCCTGGTTGTCAATGACCTTTGCTAACGGGGGAAAATTGCCAGAGACAAATGGGGAGCAGGGAAGGAAGAGAAAGACAGGTGGAAAGCTGCTGAGACGGAGGAAAGAGACCGGGCAGGGCGGGGTGACAGAGAACTCTGGGCTCCCACAGAAGCAGAACCAGCCAGGACTGCGGTTAGAACGGTTTGAAATTCAGGCACTGCTCAACTTCTAAGATGCCTACAGAGTGATTGATCGGTAGAAACTTTTTAAAGAATCATTTAAACATGATTAATTGATGCCCTATTAATATCTTGGAGACTTTCCAAAGGAGAACTTAGTTAAAACTAATGTAGAGTCATCTTGACCAAGACTGTAGGTTGAAAGAAATGCTTAACCACAAGTTAGGAAATGTAGAAACTTTAGAAGTTGATGGAGCAAAGCTAGGAAGTGGGGAAGAAGTGCAGCAGGGAAAGTCCGGGGCCCTTCCTCCCTGACACGGACGAGACCCCACCTCCCTCCCAGCTGTGTTCTGTCTGCTCATGACCTTCCATGTGTTTTTCTGCTTAAAATATTGAAACCTTTCTGTTCATTGCCACTGACGCCTGGGACCTCCTCTCTCTGCACCAGCTCTGCCACTAGTTTCCTCTTTTTGTACAGCTGAGTCAAAGTGCTTTTGGTCTTTCTCTAGGAGAAAGCCTAAACCAGGGCTGAGGTCCTCACAGCTCCCTGACAAAAATGTTCATCCAAAATGTCCTCCTGAATAAGTCTTTTGAAAAAAGACAGTTTTTTTTTTCTTATCAAAATGCTTGGATATTTTGATACATATCATATATAGACTTAGTTTTATCTTATGAAGAAATAGCAAAGTCGTTTTTATTTGACATGATACCACACAGAAATGCTGTATTCCTACAGGAATCTTTTTAAAAATAATTTGCACAGCTGATTTTGCACTTCATAAAATTTAACGATTTGTTTTCACAGGGCTGACATTGTGGCCAACACCCGCCCCTGAAGTAGCCAACACTACTATAGAATAATGCTGTAAATCCACACTAAACAACTAATCCTTCAACGTGGGTGTGTTACTAACCTGATGATTCTGTTACATTTGCAAGAATATAGTTAACAATACTTACAATCTGTTGCAAAGGGTCACTTAAAATAGTAGCTTCAGCACAGAGATTTTGCTTATGTAAGATACCATGAACAGAAATGAGAGTGTCTGGACCTGTTACTACTTTTTTTTTTTTTTTTTAATGAAATCATAGCTGTGTGCATTGATATGATCATGGGGCATCATGCACTAGTTTCACAGACTGGTTGACACATTTACATCACTGTTACTACATTTTTAATCTGTGCAATAAACCCTTCATGGTTTCCTATTGTGGAAGATGCACCATCTGTACACACATTCACTAAATTTACCAAATTCAGTCCAACTTCATCACAGTTATCTTGAAAGTTGTTGAAGATAGCTATTCCCTATGTTCTGTTTTCAAGAGTGTCCAGAGTAACCGTTTGTAGCAAAGAAAATCTTCTGTTATGACCCGAATGAAGTAAATGTGCGGATGTCAGTAGTCAGTTCATTCATCCAAAGCCATTGAAAGATACATATTTTCCTTTTGAAGTATTGCATTAAATTGTTCTGTAAAGTTGAAGGCTGATTCATGCTACCAATCAGTGATGGTTCTTGAAAGAGGCAGGTGTTTGTACTTTAAAACATTACCAGGGTCTAAGCATCTACAACGTGGGCAATGCATTCTTTCACAACTTCTACATCACTGAATGGCTTCCCTATTTCCTGAGTGTATCAGATACTTTGTAAGTTGCTTCAGTGACATTATTTCCAGGTCTTATTGCTGCTGGAAAGAACTACCCTGCTTTTGCTTCTGCCTCACCGAAAGGAAAATGATGGATGATGTAGGCGGTTCAGGTATACAATTAAAATAATGAAACTAGTTTCCACATCACCCAGAAATTGCTGGGTTGCTCAATGCTCCTCATCAGAAGTTGTATGGAAGGTTGACAGAACAGAGGGCACAGCACCTTCATCACACCAGATGCTGGCATTTTCAAGACACACACAGATACTCCTGGCATCTTTCAGGATTGTAATCATCCTTCCATGTCCTTTTTCTACCACTGTGATTTTGTTTTTACCCCAAATGTGTGGCATTGCACAGCAGTGGAATGGAGGTACCTACCTAACCCATTAACCAGCAGGGATACCACCAGGGAGCCCTGCCATCCACCTCCTCCAGGTCTCCCAGTACTCAGCACCTGCACAGACAGGCGGGTGCCAGCACTGGTCCCAAAGGCCCCCAGGAAATTCCATCTTAGATAGATGCCTCATTTACCTGACTTCACCCATCCTTTGGAACCCAATTCAAGCTTAAACTCCAATGAGAAGTTTTCCTCAACCCTAATATAACATATAATTTGAAATAAAATACTAACTAAAAAAAGTAACATTGATGACACATATTTTTTTAGATTTCAGGTTAAAGTGAGGGTATAAACAACCAAGCTACAGTGTTTGCATTTGTTAGGTAGAATCCCTCTTGCAGTTGTGTCCTGTTCCCTAAAGGCGTGCCGCACACCCCTACATGGTCCCATTAGGGAGGAGCACTCTGTCCCCTCATGCCTCCCTGTCCTCCTCTCTCTTTCCCCCGACCCCAACTTGAATTGAGTAGAGTTTTTCTCACTATGTGGATGTGCTGGATCATCTGCTGGCTTCACGTTAGTACTGAGGACATTGGATACTTGCTTTTCCATTCTTGTGATACTTTACTAAGAAGAATGTGCTTCACCTCCATCCAGGTTAACACAAAAGATGTGACGTCTTCATCTTTTTTCATTTATGATACATCTTAAGTTATCAAAACATCTTTATAAGTAATATTTTGTGATCTCTGAAAATATCAGAATGATTGTTAGCTCCAGTTAAAGCAGCAGATCTCACCCTATGGGTCACAACCCCTTTGGGGGTCTCCTGCATATCAGATATTTACATTATGGTTTGTAACAGTAGCAAAATTACAGTTATGCAGTAGCAACGAAAATAATGTTATGGTTGGGGTCACCACAACATGAGGAACTGTATTACAGGGTCGAGGCATTAGAAAGGTTGAGAACCACTGAGTTAAAGTGATGCCTTGGAGATTCAGAGCAGGTAAAAAGCCTGCTCGGGACTGAGCGGGGAGCATAGCCACCCAGAGGTCTGATCTCTAACCCCAGGCTCAGCCCATCCTGATGGGTAATGCAACTACACTGCATTTGCAGACACGTTTGCTGACACGGAATTGGATTGTGGTTTCCTAATGTTTTTTAAAGTGCTTTGAAAGCAAAGACTATGCCTTATAATTGCGACAGGTGGTTTGGTTTATTTCCCATTGTTCTTTATGCATTGTTAGAGCTTTGAGCAACGGGTACCTATTATGGTTGGTACCAGCAAGTGTCTCTTATTTTATCAGGAAGTTACTGGCTTGTTTTGGTGATAATCCAGGTGTCCCTCTCAGAGGGGAATCCTCAGGTAGCAGAAAGTCGGACACTGGCAGACGCTGGCCCTGAGTGGGCTGTGCTGGCAAAGCCACTCCTGTTTCTCGGTGCTGGGTGGGCTTCCTACCAGTTTTACTGGGACTTTTGAAGCCCGAGGAGGTTAAGTGACTTTTCAAATTCCTGAACTGAGCAGAAGCAGAGACGGCAGGTCCCTGACCTCAGGGCGGTCCCCTCACCGTGTTCTGTGCAGCTGCTTCCCCCTCGCCCTCTGGGGGGTGAGGCTGCTCTAAGCGGGTCTGCAGACGAGCAGAGCAGCTCCAACCACGCTCCTGGACATCAATAAGACAGCGGTGTGTGGACACCAGGCAAGCTATTTCACACGTCCAATTAAAACATGTTTTAGGATTAGCTGATCTCTAGCATTTTCAAGTGATGCAGAAATATCATTTTTCAGAATGTTTCACTGACATTATAATGATACTTTTTAAGTTAAATTATTTACCCAAATTCAGGAGTTATATTTGTTAGTTACTGAGGACCTGTGTTGGGCTAGCTACTTATACTAAGTAAGAACTTAAGAGGAATAGGACAGTCCTCACTCACACCAGCTCTGTGGTATGGATACCATTGTTCCATTTAAGAGCTGAGGAAGGGGGGTGGTGCCTGTGGCTCAGTGGGTAGGGCCCTGGCCCCATATACCGAGGGTGGCGCGTTCAAACCCGGCCCTGGCCAAATTGCAACAAAAAAATGGCCGGGTGTTGTGGTGGGCGCCTGTAGCCCCAGCTACTCTGGAGGCTGAGGCAAGAGAATCACCTAAGCCCCGGAGTTGGAGGTTGCTGTGAGCTGTGACAGCACAGCACTCTACCGAGGGTGATAAAGTAAGACTCTGTCTCTAAAAAAAAAAAAAAAAAGAGCTGAGGAAGTGGAGGCTCAGTCATATTAACTGTTCACCCAAAGGCACCCCTGTGGACATGACAGCATTCTCTGCAAAGGTGAGCATTGCCTGCAGCCCATTCTCCTGAGCTCCGGGCTGTTCCTGCCTCTGTAACTCCTCAGCACTCTGTGCACGTGGGTGTGTCAGGTAGTGGCTTTCTATTCTGTACACAGGGACTCGCCTCTCTTGCCCTTTAGGGGATGAACTTGAACACAGTCACACAGTGTTGTTTTGCAGAAGAAACCCAGGGTGCAATGCCCCTCAATGGCATTTTGTTTCCTTAGCTTTGTTAAATCTTTTAATTAAAGCATGTTAACAAAGCCAAGGAAAAAAATAAATGGCACTGCTTGCAAGGAAATTAAATCGAGGAACTAAGCCCATTTATAATTATTGTATTTCAATTAGGCTGCAACAGGGCTAGGTGGATAGAAAGACAAAAAGAAGCAACACTAATCTTGGGGCTTCATAAATATTTGCAAAGCCCTGTTAGAAAGAGAACAAAATAAATAATGTTTTAAAATAGCCAGTGTCCCTGGGCAGTGGCCTCTACTCTGATTACTACATGAAATAATTTGTTTACAATGATCTCACCAAAATACATTGTGGAAAGCTGACAAAGCCTATTTTTTTCCTCTTCAACAAAAGCATAGAAATTCCTGGAAGAAAAATGTTATATCAATGCATGATAACCTTTTAATTTATTATTTTAAAATTAAAATACAATTAAACATTTGAAAGAGCTAGAATTAAATTTAGATCCTTCTATATTTTAACACTTTAATACATAATCTTCACTAGAACAGGGAAAACATACATCATCCTTTTGCACTGAAGTCATATTTATCTCAGCATTTAAAAAAAAGCGTATGTATATAATTTTTTTATTCTGAAAATAACTTTAAATGTAATTGAACTTTTTTTTTTAAAGTTAGGTAAATCCTGCCTTAATACACCAATGCAGAAAACAAGGCTTAAGTATTTATCTCTGGACAAGTGGCCATCTGAGCCGCCTGGCACACAGGGACAGCCGCCATGGCTCCTGTCATTCAGGAGGGCTGCGGGCCGGGGAACGGGGTCAGGATCCCAAGTCTGCTCTGGCCTGGCTGTCACACTGTCCCTGCCTTAGGCAGGCAGCCTGCTCTGAGCCTCAGTCCTGACATCTGAGGTGGGGGCAGCACAGAACGGCTCCGAGCTGTGGCAGATTCTGTGGGAGACAGCACACACTCGGTGAAGTGCAGCCTTTGTGATTGCCGTTATTTTCCACCAGGATCTCAGTTTTTGTTGTCTTTCTAGACTAATACACAGGAAGCCAACCTTGCTTACGAACATCTGTGTCATCCAGGGAGAGGGTGAGCTAGTCTGGCAATGGCTTGTCACAGCCTGAGCACAAGTGCAGGTCAGCACAGGGAGCTGCCACCTTGGTTCTGTCTCTTGAACCTCATATAAGACATTTGTGAGGCAGAAGTGTATGACTTTAAAATGCCCTTTACTAGGAATTTTTTCTTTTATCATATATTTTACAAAAGTGTTTATACATATCAAGGGGAAAATACACACCCCAGGCCCTTCCCCCAGACACTCTGAGAATTGCTGGTTTAGAGTGTTTTGCTCCCACGTGGTTGGAATCCAGACCCTGTCCCATGATACCTGGGAAGGAAGCAGACAGAAGGGGCTGAGCCTGGGCAGGGGGTCCTGAGGCTCTCGCACAGGAGGGGGTAGGGAGCTGTGGGGGCCAGGGGGTCATCTCCAGGGTCACTTCCTCAGTGCCTGTGGAGGCCTCCCTAAGGCCTGCGGGGTGGGGTGGGCTCTGCCAAGGAGCAAGCACATTGAAAAGGGTCCCCTCATGGGCAGGGGTCCCCTAGGGTGGACAGGTGGGTTTGAAGAAGACGATGGAGCCGCTGTGCCCTGGGCATCAAGCCCTCCCAAGGCACCTGCCTCTGGCTCTGTCTTCCCGCTGGGGATGAGCAGCCACAGCTGACCACTGTTCACTGTCACCAGGCACCAGGGACCTGCCACACCTGCCTTTAAATTATTTATATGTAAATAATTAGATTCCCACACCCCAAATTATATGCTAAAGATTCCTGGTCACTCAGGGAATAGTCTCCCACCCCCGCAAACAAAAAGGAAAGAAAAAAACGGAGAAGAAAAGTGAAATCTAACTCGACACCGCACAGGGGGCCCGCGCCCCGCCCCGCGCCCCACCACCCCCGGCCTCCCGCCGGGAACCCCACCATGTGCGCTTGGAGACAGCGTGGCACCCGGGCCTGGAACTCGTTCCTGCAGAGAGGAAGGAGCTGTGGGTTCCCCCACCTGGTTCCTGCAGGTGCCCCGGAGCGACCCCCAGCCCTGTCCGGCGGTCCCACCGCGGAGCGACCCCCAGCCCTGCCCGGCGGTCCCACCGCGGGGGCTGGGGGCTCCTTTTTTTCCTCTCTGTGGTGTCCTCGAGCCCCGGCAGGGCCCAGGACATTCCTAATCCCGTCTCTTTTCTGTCTTACTGTTTTCCTGGAATGTTAAGTTGCATTTTCATAGGAAACACGAAGGCTTCGTCCTTGGAACACGGGACGAATTCGGTTTCTACCTTAAACCCGCACAGGAGAAAAGCAAACTCGGGCACCGGCGGGGACGCGTGTGTGTGTGTGTGTGTGTGGGGGGGTGCAGCCAGCCTTTGTTATAAAAGGCTCCCCTGTTCTTCCAGAGGACATGTGACATCCAGGGCAGTCTTCACTTACCAGCGGTGTTTATTCCTGACAGGCGCGTGCAGGGAAAGGCTCAGGGTGAGGACACGCGCGGGAGGGGACGCAGCCAGCAGCCCGGCCTGCAGCCTCCCAGCGCAATTGCTCCGCCCGTGGCGTTGACATTTCCCCCGCCCGTTAATCGAGGACTCGCGTTTGCGTTCCAGTTTAACACAACCTTGGCCTCCTCGGCTCCTTCTAGATTAGCTTCCTTTAAAGAAGAAAGAAGGCAAGAAAAATGGTCGCTGACACCAGGGCGAGGCGGGCAGTGGGGAGGGCAGGGGTGGGGGGCTCATTACTGGGCAGGCAGTGCTGCCCGGGGCTGCTATTATGGCGGATGGAAGGGGCGGTTGGGCGCCAGGACGCAGGTCGCGCAAAGCAAAGGTTAATGGATTGACTGTTACCTGCGTGGGAAGCGGGGCAGGCAGGGCTCCAGAGGATTCCCAGGGGACTCACTGCAGAGTCCCCAGCCTGACGCTGCCGGGGCCACTGGCTGTCAAGAGGATCCGCTGTAAGCAGCACGTCTTTAAAGCCAGCACACAGACGGCTCGAGAGAACTTGGCTGGGGACAAGAAAAGGCTCCCTGTGCCCTCACCCACACCCTGGCCTGTCTCTGACATCCCAGGTGCAGGCACAGACCCAGGGGCTTCAGTGATTCTTGGGGCACAGTCAGCCATGTGGGGGTTTGGGGTGTAGAGATTACAACGCCCAGATAGAAAGCAGATTTGAATGACACATATGAAAAAGTCGATTTTAAGAATCAGTATAACCTGGCTTATTGTACCCTCAATGAATCCCCAACAATAAAAAATAAATAAATAAATAAAAATAAATAAATAAAAAGAAGAAAAACCCAGCACGGCTGCAGTAGTATCAGATCACCCTTCCTTTTCTCCCACCACAGCTATTTACTTTAAACATCCTCTTAGCCAGAGAGCTGGGCATCCCAGTCTCCCACAGAAACACAGGACGGCAGGACAGACTGCCTGCCCTATCCCCAACCTACAATCACACCATCAATAGCCGGTTACAGGCCGACACAGCCGGAAGGAAGCTCAAAATTTATCACTCTGGGTGAGCCAGAGACACCTGTGTCAAAAAGAGAAGCCACATTCAGCCTTTCTTTGTAAATGAAGCCTAAACTATGGGAAATAGTACCAAAATTCTCTACTCATTCTCGTGTGGGGAATATATATCTCACTAAAAGAAAATTATTATTTTTGGACATTTCAGGTGAACATACCTACCCCTGCTGTGGTGATGTTGAGTTGCAGCAGTGCCAGCCTTGGAATTTCTTTTGTGTCATGAGCTTAAATTGTAGATCTGAAAATTCACAGGGTAGACAAAAGACTGGGGATCAGATGAACTAACCCTTTTATTCAGAATAAAGCCAAACTCTTCAGTGAAGTAAATATCTCTGGAAGTAGACATCTCCAAGTGACAATCTGCCTGTTCACGGCTGTCCACAATACCAGCAGAGGAAATTTCTTAAGATCCTAAATTCTGGGAAGGATACACATGCGCTTGTCAATTATTTGCTTGTTTCCTCTGTGTTGCTAGCCTGCTCCATCTGGATGTGCTGGTCTTGGTGGACTCTGCCTCCTGGTGAAGGCGTTAATATCCTATATGGAGGTGGTATTGGCAGGACTCCACCTACATGAAGGGGTTAACACCCAGCACTCAGGTGGTACTGGCCGGACTCTACCTCCCCATGAAGGGGTTAATACCCAGCACTCAGGTGGTACTGGCAGGACACCACCTACATGAAGGGGTTAACACCCAGCACTTAGATGGTACTGGCCGGACTCCACCTCCCATGAAGGGGTTAATAACCCAGCACTCAGGTGGTACTGGCTGGACTCCACCTCCCATGAAGGGGTTAATATCGAGCAGTCAGGTGTTACTGGCCAAACTCTACCTCCCATGAAGGGGTTAATACCCATCACTCAGGTGGTACTGGCCAGACTCTACCTCACCATGAAGGGGTTCATACCCAGCACTCAGGTGGTACTGGCTGGACTCCACCTACCATGAAGGGGTTAAGACCCACCACTCAGGTGCTACTGGCTGGACTCCACCTACCATGAAGGGGTTATTACCCAGCCCTCAGGTGGTACTGGCCCGACTCCACCTCCCCATGAAGGGGTTAATACTCAGCAATTAGGTGGTACTGGCTGGACTCCACCTACCATGAAGGGGTTAATACCCAGCACTCAGGTGGTACTGGCTGGACTCTACCTCCCATGAAGGGGTTAATACTGAGCAGTCAGGTGTTACTGGCCAGACTCTACCTCCCATGAAGGGGTTAATACCCATCACTCAGGTGGTACTGGCCAGACTCTACCTCACCATGAAGGGGTTAATACCCAGCACTCACATGGTACTGGCTGGACTCCACCTCCCCATGAAGGGGTTAATACCCAGCACTCAGGTGGTACTGGCTGGACTCTACCTCACCATGAAGGGGTTAATACCCAGCACTCACATGGTACTGGCTGGACTCCACCTCCCCATGAAGGGGTTAATACCCAGCACTCAGGTGGTACTGGCTGGACTCCACCTCCCCATGAAGGGGTTAATACCCAGTACTCAGGTGGTACCGGCCAGACTCCAGCTCCCATGAAGGGGTTAATACCCTGCACTCAGGTGGTACTGGCTGGACTCCACCTCCCCATGAAGGGGTTAATACCCAGTACTCAGGTGGTACAGGTGGACTCCATCCATGAAGGGGTTAATACCCTGCACTCAGATGGTTCTGGCTGGACTCCACCTCTCATGAAGGGGTAAAACCCAGTACTCAGGTGGTACTGGCTGGACTCTACCTTCCCAAGAAGGGGTTAATACCAGTACTCAGGTGGTACTGGCTGGACTCCATCTCCCCATGAAGGGGTTAATACCCAGTACTCAGGTGGTACAGGTGGACTCCACCCATGAAGGGGTTAATACCCTGCACTCAGGTGGTTCTGGCTGGACTCCGCCTCTCATGAAGGGGTTAATACCCAGTACTCAGGTGGTACTGGCTGGACTCTACCTTCCCAAGAAGGGGTTAATACCAGTACTCATGTGGTACTGGCTGGACTCCACCTCCCATGAAAGGGTTAATACCCAGCACTCAGGTGGTACTGGCTGGACTCCACCTCCCATGAAGGGGTTAATACCCAGCACTCGGGTGGTACTGACTGGACTCTACCTTCCCTTGATGGGGTTAATACCCAGAACTCGGGTGGTCCTGGCTGGACTCCACCTCCCCGGGACGGGGTTCATCCCCGGC
>CAUYPK010030104.1:0-15080 GCA_963574355.1 Loris lydekkerianus
ATGCTAAAATACTCAATAAGATCCTAACAAACAGAATCCAACAACACATCAAAAAAATTATACACCATGACCAAGTCGGATTTATCCCAGGGTCTCAAGGCTGGTTCAATATACGTAAATCTATAAATGTAATTCAACACATTAACAAACTAAAAAATAAGGACCATATGATTCTTTCAATTGATGCAGAAAAAGCTTTTGATAATATCCAGCATCCCTTCATGATCAGAACACTTAAGAAAATTGGTATCGAAGGGACATTTCTTAAACTAATAAATGTATTTTGATTGAATGAATGACATATATTCAATAATCTGAAAGGACAAGAAGTATATTTTCCTCTGCACTTTTAACAAATAAGCAACTTGCTTTTTAAACTAACTGATGGTGATAGGGTTATAAACCATTAATTACGATTTAGAACGTGAGAGTTTAAATTTTACAATAATACTCTGATTTCCTAAATGTTACATTTCAAAGCAGGGTTACAAGCTCTGCCAGAGGTATATATTCATTCAAAGGGTAAAGGCTACATAATCTGTCAAGTTTTTTTTTCTGTACATAAAAGCTTAAAGTTTAAAAAATTAAAACTAGTTTAAATGTAAAACAGTAATTTCCTTGTTGCTGTTACGTGACATGTAGCAACAATTTGGCTTTTAGTAATGGCATTGGCACACATCAAGTTGCATCAACATGGTTTACATCTAAAGGTCTAATATCAGGTTAGATCAACCACGGTCCTTGAAAAATAGTATTTAACTAAGTAATAATAGCTAACTCATGAATAACACTTCATTATGCCTTATCTTCTGCAGTCTACATTTGTTTTTGTTTTTTAAAAGCTTCTGCCTTTAATCTATAATCTCCAAAATGTGAGCTTCTTTGAAACTGTATGACTTGAAACAAGAATGAATTTTTTTTCTTGTGAGATGAGAATGAATTTTCAAGGTAGACCCTTTTCTTTTCAACAAATGGTTCATGCCAGTTAATAGCAGGCAATACAATGCTTTGAAACATGTGTATATCATTACAAACATTCAACTTAAGTAGTTTTCTATACATATTCATTAGTTTATTCTAGCATTTATTGTGGACTTATCATGTAATGTGCACCGTGCCGGGTGCTAGAAAGAATTTTGTTTTATTTCAGTGGGAACATTGGACTATAAAGTCTATGTTTGCTCAATGTGAACATGTGAGTAGAGGTGCCAAAACTCTGTTATTCTGATATATTTGATCCAACACTGTTTTATTAAAGTTGAAGTCATCTCATATAATGTTTTCACTAGTAAAACTAACATTTGAACCAGAAAACCTTTAGTAGAATCATAAGGTTTTTAGTCATATAAGTGTTTACAAGGAAAAAGTTTATCCTGTTGTAAACATACCACCACAAACCTTAAGGAATGATTCCTGGGTTTATTTTTGATCTTACCATATAAGGAAATATACAGGGCTATCATCAGCTACCCGTTCCTTCTTCAGCTATTTCCATTTTTTTGTTCTGTTTATCAGCCTCTGGAGTATTTGACTTTATGGTTATCTAGGACTGTTTCTTATACTCAAAGCAGTGATCCCCTCAGAGAGACTGTCAGAACTTTGGCTGTACATTTCCAAGTTCTGAAATAATGCCTGAGGATATGAAGGCTCCTTGTGCCTGACCCACTGGATTTCCTATTATCATAAGTGAATCCATAGATTTTTTTTTTTAATGCTTGATTTTATATCATTGCAAATTTAAATATTACAGCTCATTTTTCTCCCTAACTGAGCCTTTTTCTTTTTTACTTAGGAAGTATATCCAGACCACATTATCTACAGCCACGGTGATAGTACTGAAAATGAAATAAACATATCTGTGAGAAAAACAAACAAAAAAACAAAATATTTCACAGGATAAAGGTGTTGTGATGAGGCAAATTCGCTGACAAATCCTCAAACCATTTCACTCAAAGATTTTTAATACCTGCTACTTCTAGTGGTACAGGAAACTCTGGTTTCATGGGTCCTGAGGTTTGGGTGGATCCTGACATCCTATTTTGAAAATATAGATTATTTTAAAATATATATATATTATTTAATTACTTATTAATACAGATTATTTTCAAAATGTCCAATTTAACATTTCTATGCAAAGACCAAAAACAAAAATATAATAATTATGCTGTAAATTTCTTTCTTTCTTCTTCTTCTTCTTTTTTTTTTTTTTTTTTTGTAGAAACAGTCTTACTTTATTGCCCTCGTAGAGTGCCATGGCATTATACAGCTCACAGCAACCTCCAACTCCTGGGCCTAGGCGATTCTCTTGCCTCAGCCTCCCGAGTAGCTAGGACTACAGGCGCCCGCCACAATACCTGGCTATTTTTTGTTGTTGTTGTAGTTTGGCCCAGGGCTAGTTTTGAACCCGCCACCCTTGGTATATGGGGCCAGAGCCCTTGCCCACTGAGCCACAGGTGCTGCCCATGCTGTTAATTTCTTTTTAAGAAAAAAAGCTATGGGCTTTCTGCAAGAAAGAGAATTGTTTCACTATAAATATGAAGGTATTATAGAAAATACTAAAAGAACTTGAAATGACAAAAATAAATTAAACATTTTGTTGGTACACACATCTGTGATAATAAATTTGAGGTTTTTGAAATAAACTTTAAAAATAGCATTTTGGGGGGGCTTATTTTGTATTATATATAAAGATTATAAATGGTCACTGTGAACAATTCTAAAGCAGAAAACTCGAAAATATAGATTATTCATAATCCCATCATCCAGAGATAATAATTAATATTATAGGAGTATTGTTAATCAATCCTTCTCTCAAAACTTTATTGATATTACATATATATCAACACATATTACATATACTTATATATCAGTATAGACGTGATACATATATTTATGGTCAGTAACTCTAATATTGGCATGTATAATCCTTCATTGTATAAAATACAAGCTTTATTTAATCATTTCTCTACAAGCAGTTATTTATGGTATTTCCAACTTTTTGTGAAAAATATCCTCACTCATATTTTGAACTCTGGTCGATTTTACTTTCTTATGATAAATTTGCAGAAATGAATTTCTCAGCCAAAAGCTATATTGTATATCTTCTCTTAGCCACTCTGGATGCAAGTCTGTTTATAATGAATTATCTCCTCTTTTGTTTTTCTGGGTGAAAAGTATTATTAATATTTTCTTTTTCTTTTTTTCTTTCTTTCTTTTTTTTTTTTTTTAGAGACAGAGTCTCACTTTATCACCCTTGGCAGAGTGCCACACGCTCACAGCAACCTCCAACTCCTAGGCTTAGGCGATTCTCTTGCCTCAGCCTTCTGAGTAGCTGGAACTACAGGTGCCCGTCACAATGCCCATTTTTTTTCTTTAATTGTGGTTTGGCTGGGGCTGGATTTGAACCTGTCACCCTTGGTATATGGGGCTGGTGCCCTACCCACTGAGCCACAGGCGCCACCCTTGTTTTCACTTTTGAAAGCTATTTTCACTAGGTATAAAATTATTGAATAACAGAGATGTATTTTAGTTTTGTTTTGTCATTAAAAAAAAAAAATCTATCAAGCAATTATAGAAACATATATAAGCCAGTATAAATTACCTTAAATCCAAACACCCAGAAATAGTTATTTTTAACATTTTGGTATAGATTTTTCAAAAAGTCTATATACATATTCATATATGTGATTCATATAAATTGAATCATTTTATACATATTATTTTTATGATATGCTTTTTTATTTACATTGTTATGGATTCTTCCACGTCAATAAATGTAGATCAATATTGTCATGTTTAATGGGTATACAGTACTTCATTGATTGTTGTGCCATAATTATTAAGTAAATCCCATATTAATAAAAATTAATGTGGCATATATTATATTGATGGTGGATATCATCTTGTGTACACAATATTTGATTTGGGGATAATATAAATAATATGTGATAAACATCTTTCTGTACATAATTTAATGCAAGCTCTTTGTTTATTTCTTCTTTATCTCTTTAAGATAAATCTCTGGAAATGGAATTGCTAGACAAAAGTGTGATAGTCGAATGCTCCCCAAAATCAAGATGGCTAGAACAGATAAACAACAAATAATTCTTAGTATAAATTTGTCTCATGAGCATAATCACGTTTCTTACAGTGTTTGCTGTTTATCTGAAATTCAAATTCAACTGCATGCCCTATGTTTTTACTTGCCAAATCTGGCAACCCTACTCCAAAGGGGAAAAGACAACTTGTACTTTTTACACACCTCTTCACCAACTTTGGGTATTTCAATTCTTTTAATCTTGGCCAACCTGATAAGAGAAAAACCTCATTTTAATTTGCATCTCTTTAATCTTTAGTGGTGTTGAATATCGGATGAATTTGATAATATGAGAATCATATCTCAGTAACACTGTTATTAAAAGTAGTTGAATATCTTTTCACATACCTATTGACCATATTCTATTTTGAATTTATGATTCAAAATTCTTTGCCTAATTTTTCCATTGGGTATTTATTTTTAAATTTGGATTTTTAGATCCTTTATATAACAAATATAATGGACTTCCATTATCTGATTGCAAACATATTTTCTCTGCTCTATACTTCTTTAATATGTAGTAGCATACAGGTCTTCAAATTTTTTATGTAGCCAGGCATGGTGGCTCATGCCTATAATCCTAGCACTCTGGGAGGCCAAGGTGGATAGATTGCTTGAGCTCAAGAGTTTGAGACCAGCCTGAGCAAGAATAAGACCCCTGTCTCTACTAAAAAAGTAGAATAACTAACTGGACATTGTGATGGGCATCTGTAATAATACCAGCTACTTGGGAGGCTAAGGCAGGAAGATCATTCAAACGCAGGAGTTTGAGGTGTGAGCTATGGCACCACAGCACTCTACCCAGGGTTACGGACTAAGACTCTGTCTCAAAAAAAATAAAATAAAATTTTTTTTATGTAGTTAAACCGAATCTTTTTATTTATGATTTGAAATTATAAAAACACTTTTATGATAGCCTGAGATCATAAAAATAGTTGCCAGTTTTCCTTTCCACTTTTTAATTTTATGTTTTAAAGTTTATACTTCAGTTCCATCCTGATTTGGAGTTGGTGACATAAACTGTGGTATAGTACATCCAATGGCCTGCTTAACTCCCGACCCCCTTTTGTTTCTGATGGGCATCTCCAAGCTATCTCGGCCAAGTCTGAATTTTTTGTTTTTCCCCTTGACAGAACTACACTTTTCCCAGTCTTCCTGGCCTTAAGAGAAGTTGATGGGGTGTTGCCATTTCCCCAGCTGTTTATTCCAACCCCCCCCCCCAAAAAAAACCCCTATCTATCATTGTTTACTCTCATTCCCTCGCTTCCAACGTCCAATCCATCAGCAAGGCCCATCAACTCTACTTCCAGAACACTTTCCAAGTCCACCCATCAGTCCCACACCTCTAATGCCACCCAAGCTCAGCCAGTAGCACCTCTTCCAGGGACTGCTCTAACAGTCTTGCCACTGTGACCATGTTTCACTTCCTCTTTCCTCCCCTGCCATAATCCATTCTCTCCACAGCAGTTGAGATGGTTTGAAAAAAATGGCACGATCAAATTATACCACTCTCCTGCTTGAACCTCTATTACCACATGATGAAATGAAATCTGCAGTCCTCCACAGATGTCCATTCTCCACATGCCCCTCAGCCCTCACACATTCTTGCTGCCCCCCCTTGGCTCCAGGCTTCTCCTGATAGCTGCCTTAGGGCCTTCTGCTGTTCCTGGGGCCAAGAGTTACCTTCTCCCAGATCGTCACATGGCTGGCTGCTTCTTTCCACTCAGATCTCAGTGAAAATGTCACCTTCTTGTTGAGGCTCTCCCTGACCTACTTCTGTAAAGCCCCCAGTCATTCCTCCCCTCTGTCCCATTTTATTCTGTGACAGCACTCACCACTACCTGACTTGTTTCCGTTTGTGTATTGTCAAAGTATAAGCCAAAAGAAAAGACTCCATGAAGGACTGGGACCCCGTCAGAGAGCTTTAAATATACGAGGCCATGAGGGGAAGTGCCGGTGGTCAGTCTACAGCCCTCAAGGTCAGGGTCAAGCTCTGTGCCTCACAGCTTAGTGAGATGGGCATTCCTCATCAAGGTCTAATTGAGCCTATTAGAAAAGTGCTCAGAAGAAGCCAACTGTTGGCTCCCTTGGTGTGGTGACAGATGGGAAAAGTAGGGAAAGCAGACAACACATGTTGGAGAGGAAGCCCTGCATTTCCTCTGTATTGTTTTTTTTAAAGCCTCAAATTTAGAAAGATTAAAAAATGAACACACACACACATATATATATATTCTCTTCTGAATTTCCTGCCTTCCTTTAGCCAGATCTCAGCCAGAGAAGCAAGTTCTCCTAACCTCTGTGCGGAAGGCCAACAGGCTGACAGCTGGATCTCAATATTTACATTCAGTTATCACATCTGTTGAGGAAGGCCAGGCCTAAGTAGCTAAACTGAATTATTCTGGTTTTGTCTTCCAACTGCTGGGTTCTGAAAAACATACTTCCTCTTTTTGCAAGTACAGGTTCTGTGAAGGGCAATATAATTTCTTTTTCCCCCATAAAATACTGTAAAGTCTTCTCACCCCAAGAGTTAACCCTTCCCTAGATACACTGGCACTCACTGATTATCTTGACTTGTTAGAAGCCAACATTAAAACAACCTGCCATCTGCAAGGTGCATCTCCAGCCCTGGTCGTGAGTCAGCTGCCTGGAACAGCAAAGGGAAGACATGGGCAGGTCCAGAGGTCCTCTGCCACTAGATTTTGTTAAAAAAAAGGAAGTGCCAAGGATAGCTGTCTGGCCAACCCAGGTGGAAACAGTGCTTTTGCTGCATTGGGCAGATTGCCCTGGCAAGTTGCCTGGCACGCATTTTCATTGAAAGAGCAAATCTCTAAGACCGATACCCTTGGCTAGATATTCCCCACACTGTCAAATGCCACACGGCTTCAATGACTTGCTGTGCTGCAGAATCATATTTTCCCCTTTATTTTCCTTTTTCTTCTCCCATTCTAACTTTGGTAAGACACCCATAGATGCAGGGCCGCCCAGTCCAGATTTGTTTTGCAAGCCTCCCGTCCCGCGTTGTGTGTGGGTTGGTTTACACGGAGACAATACTTAGCAGTTGCCCCGCTACGGGGTTTCTCTCCGTCACAGATAATGTCAATATTCATCTGTCTGTTTTACAAAACATGAAGAAGGAAGGAAACATTCTCAGTCTCTTAGTTTAGTTTTTCCTCCACACGCACAAGGCGCTGTTTCATGCACGTTTCTTGCACATTCACTTTTTCTTGATCCCATGTTCAAGGTCCCCACGCTTGTCCACCAAGAGATGAGTGGAACTCATTCAGAGGCAGATTCACAGGATGTGTGACCTGGTGTCCCCTCATATCACATGCTGGGACAACGGCCCATAAGTGGCCACGTTTGTTCACGTTCCTGTTATCCACAGACTCACAGAAGGAGGTGGCAACGAGGCTCTTAAAGTTCCACTAGTCAGCGTGAAGGCCTGCGAGGAAGCTAAGGGCCCATGTGGAATTCAGGAAACATTTCTAACTACAGATTAGGGTTTTTCTTTACTGGCAGCATTGAACACAGTCTGACGCAAACATTTTTTTTTTGCAAACTTTTTCCAGATTTTGAATTGTGGCACCAATTAGTTGCATTCTGCAGCTTAACCCTGGTGCTGAAGTTTACGTTGTTTTTGGAGGTCATTTTTGGGTCATGTTTTTTACAGCCCAATATTGAATCCCCCCATGAGGAATGCTCAGTCTTGTGAGAGTTGTAGTAGGAAACAGTGAAAATCCCAGATCCTCATGTCCTCAGCCTCCTTCGCAGTTAAGGGCAGGCGTGTGGCCTAAGGTGGACCAAGCAAGCCACCCCAGGAATGAATTGAGCACCAGGGGCATGAGGCCGGGGCAACTGCATGTTCTCGCTGTGTTGGCTGTGGGGGATGGAGAGGCACAGAGGGGACACTTCGGGGTGTCTGCTGGCCCTGCATTCTGGTTGCTTGGCAGTTATTTGGATTGGTCCCTGCTGTCTCCTCTCATTCCTGGTTCCTGCACCTTCCCCAAAGCTTCGGCATCCCCAGCAATCATATGAGCTTTCCAGGATCTTTTTAACATTTTCTGAAAAGCATCCAGGGTCAGTTTCTGTTACTCATCATGGGCTAGGGAGCAAAAAAGGAGCATCCTGTGGAGGGTAGTAGTCCAAAACTAGTGTGTCCCTGGAATGTGTGTCTTGACATAAACACAAAGTATGGGGCTCAAGGTCCTACTTCCAGCCAAGAATTCTCTTAATCACCTGTATTGTGCCTCTGTCTTCACAGGCAGGATTATCATCTTAAATGATGATTAATTCTTTTTGATAATAAGCCAAATCAGACAAAATCATTAAAGAAAAACAATGCAAAACGAAGCACCAATGATCATAATTACTCCTCACCTCCCAAAACAGTGCGATCAAATGTGCTGGGGTGTTCCAGAGTTCAAGAACATCCAGAGTCCTTGATGTCCAAACTATGTGATTCCATTTTCCTTCCTCATTAGCACAGCTATACCTATATATACATTTTGTTAGTAGTTTTTTTCTTTAGAACAATTTTCTGCAAACTGCTATCTCTTTTCTCAGTAGCTACTTTTAATTATAATAAATATTTTTCTATGCTGTGTCCTAAGCACTCTACATTTAAAAATGTGATGTGCACCACAGAAAACTGAGAGCAAAGGAGTTGAGGTGCTGAGATGCTCCTATGCCTACTAGGTGAAGAAGTTGGGGCTGAGGACTGAGTTGTGGCTCTCTCATTGCCTGTAGACTCACACACTGGTTTCTCCTTGTCTGCCTCCTGCCTGTTTCTTATGTGTGAAGAAGGCCTTTTTGTAACAGCCAGGCGCAGATGCTATCAGTGTAAATTATAACCTCTGCTTCTCTGCAGAGATGAACAAGCACTAGCTTTGTTTAGTGTTCAAGCTCTAGCTTCTTTAAATATGACCTTTATTTTGAGTGGTGTTTTATCCGGCTTTTCAAAATAAGAATTCAATGAGTGGGAAATGTATTTATTTATTTTTTTAGTTTGATTTTATTTTTTTTGAGACAGAGTCTCACTATGTTGCCCTGGGTAGAGGGCCGTGGTGTTGCAGCTCACAGCAACCTCAAACTCTTGAGCTTAAGTGATTCTCTTGCCTTAGCCTTCCAAGTAGCTGGGACTACAGGGGCCTGCCACAAGGCCTGGCTATTTTTTGGTTGTTGTCATTGTTGTTTAGCTGGCCCAGGCTGCTTTTTGAACCTGCCAGCTCCAGTGTATGTGACTGGCACCCTGGCCGCTGAGCTACAGGTGCTGAGCCTGAGTGGGAAATTTATTAAGGCAACAGCTTCATCCCCCAACAAAGTCTCCAGAAAAATTTCTAGAAGTGTTTCTAGAGAGCTTATGCCCATGTCTAGCTAACATTCTCATTGCTTCTGTCATGCTTTTTTGTCTTTTTTATCTCCTTCTCTGGCCTTCTCCCACTGCCTGGTGCTGTCCAGGCCAGGTCTCTGTCCTTAGGTAGGTCCTGGTACCCCTGAGTGTGGAAACTCCCTTCCCTGCTCCCAGGTGGGGCTGAGGCAGCACTGGCTGCCTTTCCTCTCAGTTTTCTCGATTCTTTACTACTATTAATAATAAAATTTTCCACTTGAGGCCGGCCATCATGCATATCATCCTAGCACTCTGGGAGGCCAAGGCAGGTGAATAGCTTGAGCTTAGGAGTTTGAGACCAGCCTGACCAAGAGCGAGACCCCATCTCTAAAAATTAACCCAGAGTGGTGACAAAAGCCTGTAGTCCCAGGTACTCAGGAGGCTGCAACAAGAGGATTATTTGAGCCCAAGAGTTTGAGGTTGCTGTGAGCTATGACAGCACAGCACTCTATCCAGGACACAGATACAAAACATGTGGAAATAGTGACTACTATTTCTCACCTGGACTTTGTCAACAGCCTGCTCTCTGGGGCTCCCTGACTCTCCTCTTGCCCCTTACAGCTTATTCTCCACACAGCCAGGAGGCTATTAGTACAAAAAATGTGATCATCACACCCCTTCCGCAGTCTTCCCATCCACCACCTTCCCCATCCCAATCCTGCAGGGCCCTTCTCAACCAGATGGTGGCTGTAATTGTATAGGGACTGAGTTGGTTTTAATATTTTGATCTTGTGCCCCAAAGGGTGCTGAGTGCTCATCTTAGTTCTAGTAGTTTAAGTGTAGATTTCCTCTAAATGCCTAGGCTTTCAATCATATCATCTGAGAATAATGCCTGTTTTGTCTCTTCTTTTCAAATCTGTCTTTTCTTTCTTTTCTTTCTTTTTACCATATTGGGTAGGACCTCCAGAATAATACTTAATGGAAGCAATGACAGCTGGCTTTCCTGTCCTGCTCCTAACTTTAAGTGGCATGCTAAAGTTTCAACACTTCACCATTAAATGGGTTTGCTGCAGGTTTTTGCTAGGTATAATTTACCAAAAGAAAGAAGTTTCCTTTTGTTGCCTTTTGATGAGAGATTTTAAAAATCATGAATGCATGTTGAAGAATAATGAAGTCAGCCTTACCGTACAGGATTTTAAAACATGTATATCACAAAGTTACGTGAGAACATAGCTGCACCGGGACAGATACTTAGAACAACGCCAGATTAACAGACAATCTAAAGATAGATGCAAACATAAATAAAAACTAGGATGATTTATTCTGGCTTCCTTTGTTTCATTTTATTTTCCTCTTATTCTAGTAAACTTCCATCTTGATCATCTTTATGCCTCTCTTCCCAGGTCATAGGAACAATAGCTTCTTGTAGCCTACTGAACTTCAACAGCCTTAAAGAAGAAGTTGTCTGGAATTTGCTTTTGAATTCTGCAACAGATGATTTTTAGCGATATCTCTGACTCTTGTCAAATGATGTCATTTTTCCTTTTATTTCTTATTCTGGAAGAAATGTTTCAAAGCTCAGCCATGCTACTTAATAGCTAATGAGAAGTGTGTTATTTTCACTAGGCTTCTGTTTCCTCATCAGATAAAAACCCCTATATTCTGGGGTTCTTTGCAGAAATAAATGCTCTGCTGTGTGCTCACAGTATGCTGGGCACAGTGCCTAACTAGGGGCTGCACATCACATGGTTCAGCTTTAATAAATGTATCTGGGATTTTCTCAGCTTTGTTGCGGTATGATGGACAAATAAAATTTGTATATATTTAAGGTGGCACACTACTATTTGACGTATGCATATATTGTGAGATGATTTTCACAGTCAAGCTAATTAACCTATCTATCACTTCCTATAGTTAGCCTGGTTTTAAGGATTAAGATCTACTCTCTTAGCAAGTATACAATATTCCAGTCACTAGGCTATACGTTAGCTCTGTACAACTTAGTCATCTTATAACTGAAAGTTTGTACCCTTTGACCAGCATCTCCCCATTTTATCCAACCTCCAGCCCCTGGAAACTACAATTCTACGCTCTGTTTCAATGAGTTTCAACTTTTCCAGATTCCACATATGAGTGAGATCATGCAGTGGTTGTATTTTTGTGTTTGCTATTTCATTTAGCAAGATGTCCTCCAGGTTTATCCATGTTGTTGCAAACAGCAGGGTTACTTTTTAAGGCTGAATAATACTATATATATTATATACATTAATATATTAATATATACTTATATGTATTTGTATATTATATACATGAATATATTAATATATGCTTGTATGTGTTTACATAGTGTATACAATATACTAAAATATACTTGTGTTTGTATAGTATATACATTAATATATTAATATGTACTTGTATATATTTATATATTATACACACCCACACACATATGTGTACACATTTTCTTTATCCACTCATCCACCGAGGGAGGCTTAGGCTGATTCTATATCTTGGCTGCTGTGAAAAATTAGCAATTTCACTTCCTTTGGATGAATACCTAGAAGTGGGATTGCTGGAACATATGGTGGTTCTATTTTTAACTTTTTGAGGAAACTGCATGTTGTTTTCCATAATGACTACCAATTTACATCCCCACCAGTAGTACGAAGGATTTCTTTTTCTGTACATACTGAACACCTGCTCTTTTGACTTTTTGACAACAGCCATTCTAAAAGTTGTGAGGTGGTATCTCCTCATGCTTTTGATTAGCATTCCCTGATGATCAGTGATGTTGAGCACTTTTTCATGTATCTGTTGGCCCTATGCATTTTCTCTGTAATAATGTCTATTCAGGTCCTTTGCCCATTTTTAAGTTGGGTTATGTGATTTTTGTTTTCATTGAATTATACGAGTTCCTTAGGTATTTTGGATATTAACCCCTTATCAGATACATGGTTTTCAAATATTTACTCTCTCTTAATAAGTTACCTTTCCATTGGTTGATTGTTTCCTTTGCTGTAAAAAACTTAATTTGATGTTATTCTTTGTTTATTTTTGCTTTTGTTGTGATGCCAGTATATCTAAAAAGTCATTGCCAAGACCAACGTCAAGGAGCTTTCCTTCTATGTTTTCTTCCAATAGCTTTACAATTTCACCTCCTACATTTGAGTCTTTTGACTGAAATCCATTTGAGTTGATGTTTTATATATAAGTTTCATTCTTTTGCATGTGGAAATCTAGTTTCCTCAGCACTATTTATTGAAAAGACTGTCCTTTCCCCACCGTGTATTCTTGGCACCTGTGTTAGAGATTGCTGAAGATTAGTTGGCCATATATGTGTAGATTTACTCCTTGGCTCTCTATTGTGTTCTACTGGTCTATGTATCTATTTTTATGCCATACCATACTGTTTTGATTACTATAGCTTTGTAATGTAATTTGAAACCAGGAAGTGTGATGTCTCTAGCTTTATTCTTTTTATTCTTTTGCAGTTTGGGCCAGAGCTGGGCTTGAACCTGCCACCACTGGTATATGGGGCTGGCACCCTACTCCTTGAGCCACAGGTGCTGCCCCCTAGTTTTATTCTTTATCAAGATTGCTTTAGCCATTTGGGGTCTTTTATGATTCCATAAACATTTTTGGGTTTTCTATTGGCATTTTGAAAGGGATTGCTGTGAATCTGCAGACTACTTGTAGTATAGGCATTTTTTTTTATTGCATGCATTTTTTTTTTAATTAAATCATAGCTGTGTACATTAATGCAATCATGGGGCACCATATACTAGTTTTATATACTATTTGACATATTTTCATCATACTGGTTAACATAGCCTTCCTGGCATTTTCTTAGTTATTGTGTTAAGACATTTATATTCTACATGTAATAAGTTTCACATGTACCCTTGTAAGATGCACCATAGGTGTAATCCCACCAATCACCCTCCCTCTGCCCATCCTGTAGTATAGGCATTTTAACAACATTATTTCTTCCAATCTTCTAATTCATGAGCATGGGACATCTTTCTATTTATTTGTACCTCCTGATGAATAAGGCATTCATCAGTGTCATGGTTTTCAGTGTATAGATCACACACAGATATTGAACACTTTACTTTATTCATAAGTAATTTGCTGATGCTATTGTAAAAGAGATTATTTTCTTAATTTCTTTTTCAGATAGTTGATTCTTAGTGTGTAGAAACCCAAGTGAGTTTTGTATGCTGATTTTGTATCCTGCAAATTTATTGAATTTGTTTAATTCTGACAGTTTTTTTTTGGTGGAGTTATTAGGGTTTTCCATACATGAAATTGTGCCATCTGCAAAAGGAGGTAATTTTACATCTTTCTTTCTGAATTGGATGCCTTTAATTTCTTTTTGTTACCTAATTGCTCTGGCTAGGACTTTCCAAATTACGTTGAATAAAAGTGGTGAGAGTGGGCATCCTTTTCTTGTTCCTGATCTTAGAGGAAAGGAAAAGCTTTTAGCTTTTCACCATTGAATATGATGTGGGCTTGCCATATATGCCCTTTATTGGGTTGAGATACATCCCTTCTATACTGATTTGTTGAGAGTTTATCATGAAAGGATGATGAATTTTGTCAAATGCTTTTTCTGCATCTGTTGAGATGACTGGTTTTTATCCTTTATTCTGTTAATGTAGCATACCACATTTACTGATTTGAATATGTTGAACCATCCTTGCATCCCAGGGATCTATCCCCTTGATTATAGTGTGTGATCATTTTAATGTACTGTTCAATTTGGTTTTTTAGTATTTCTTTTTTTTTTTTTTTTTTTTTTTTTTGATACTCAAAGAGCCTCAAGCTATCGCCCTGGGTAGAGTGCTGTCACATCACAGCTCACAGCAACCTCCAACTCCTGGGCTCAAGCAATTCTCCTGCCTCTGCCTCCCAAGCAGCTGGGACTACAGGCACCTGCCACAACGCCTGGCTATTTTTTGGTTGCAGCCGTCATTGTTGTTTGGCAGGCCTGGGCTGGATTCAAACCCGCCAGCTCAGGTGTATGTGGCTAGTGCCTTAGCCACTTGAGCCACAGGCACTGAGCCACAGACACTGAGAATTTTTATATGTATGTTTATCAAAGATATTAACTTGTAATTTTCTTTGCAAGTTTGTGTGCCTTCTCCCAATCCTACAGAGTCTAGCTGCTGCAATGGCTCACACTTGCTGTGTGGAGGGGACACACGGAAAGCTGGCACAGTCAAGAGAGAGGAATAAGGAATTCAGACCTTGGGGAACACCTGTGGGCAGTTGGAAGGGAGGGGGTCTCAGTGAGGTGTCCCAAGAGGCTCCTGGGGATGCCTGATGGCTCCTGATAGAGTCCCAGGAGTGATTAGTAGGATTTAAGGCTCTTTGCTGAGTTTTAAGTTGCTGTGGGTCTCTGCCTGCCTTCCCTGATCTCAGAACCTCAGATGTGCTGATCTGGGTGAGGCAAGAAAGAGGTGGGCCATGGAGGGAGGGGTACTGGTGGGATTATACGTGCAGGGCATCTTACAAGGGTATATGCGAAACTTAGTAAATGTAAATGTCTTGGCACGGTAACTGGAAAAATGCCAGGAAGGCTATGTTAACCATTGTGATGAAAATGTGTCAAACGGTCAGTGAAGCTAGTGTATGATGCCCCATGATCATATCAAT
>CAUYPK010030105.1:0-51021 GCA_963574355.1 Loris lydekkerianus
CCCACCCTGCCAGGCAGGTAAGCTCCACCTCACCCCTGCCAGCCACGTAAGCTCCATCTCATCCCCCACCCTGCCAGCCAGGTAAGCTCCACCTCACCCCCCACCAGCCAGGTAAGCTCCACCTCACCCCCGCTAGCCAGGTAAGCTCCACCTCACCATCAGCCAGGGAAGCTCCACCTCACCCCCCACCAGCCAGGTAAGCTCCACCTCACCACCATCAGCCAGGGAAGCTCCACCTCACCACCATCAGCCAGGGAAGCTCCACCTCACCACCATCAGCATGGCTGTCATCAAATACAGGAACACAGAATAGAACAAGTGCTGGTGAGGGAAACTGGACCCTTGTGTACTTTCAGTAGGAATGTGATGAAATGGTACAACAGCTACAGAAAACAAGATGGATTTTCCTAAAAAAATTAAAATAGAACTATCATCTGGTCCAGCTATTCCACTTCTGGGTACATATCTAAAAAATTGAAATCAGAATCTCAAAAAGGTGTCTGCACCCCCATGTTCCCTGTTGCCAAGACATGGCTACATCCCAGAGGTCCCTGGATGGAGGAATGGGGGAGGAATTGTGCAGATAATACCATGGAATATCACTCAGCCCTAAAGAGAGGGAAAGACTGCTGTGAGCAACACGCAGATGAGCCTTGAGGACGTCCTGCCAGGTGACATCAGCCGGTCACAGGAGGACAGGTACCGCACGATCCCACTTACTGAGGAAGCTAAAACAGCCCAGCTCTTCAAAGCAGGTACAGAGAGGCGCTTGCCACAGCGAGGGGCCTGGGGGTGGGCAAGTCTTGTTCAGGGTGCGGCGTCGGTTACCCAGGCTGAGTGAGCTCTGGAGATCCCTGCACAGCCCAGTGTCTGTGCTTCACGTGCTGTGTCATGTGCTTTAGAAATGTTAAGAGGGTAGATTTCATATGAAATGTTCTCACCACGAACACAAAAACCAAAAAAAAAAAAAAAAAAAAAAGTCGAAAAGACAAAGGGGCACAAGGCAGCTTTTAAAGGTGCTGGATGTTAATTGCCTTGACTGTTGTGATGGCTTCCTGGGTGGAGGGACACATGTGCTAAGTGCACAGGATACACATCTGCTGTCTTTGTATTTCACGGACACCTCAATGAAGCAGTTGACTTAAGATTCTTTCTAAGAGATGAGGTCTCACCGTGTTACCTAGGCCAGAACGCAGTGGCAATTCACAGGTGAGATCACAGCCCGGAACTCCTGTCTCTCAGCCATCCTCCCACATCTGCCTCCCAAGTAGCTAGGACCAAAGGTGTGTGCCACTGCCCCAGCCGGAGAATACATAAGGTTGTTTTCAAAAATGGCTTTCCATAAAGTTAAATCAAAAATTAGCTTTACTTAAATGAGTATGATTTTAAACACTTATGTTTATTAAGTATAATTTACATTTTGCTTTTCAATTTTAAGAGATAATTTGAGTATTTTAGGTAGAAATAACTTTTGAATTTATAAGTTAAAAATAATTTTAATTATCTTACTTTTTACATTTACCTCAAAATACATTTTGATAAAAACTATGCAAATTTTATATATATTTAAAATATAAGTAAAATACATACAATAGCATTCTATCAATTGAACATAGATTTTACTGAAATGAAGATAAAGGACACTCATTTTATGAAATTAATGCATAATAGGTGGTGAATTATATGTGTTTTAATTTTACTATCATCTAAATATCACTGACCATCAACAAGATACCCAGACCTGAGCAATAGTAATAAAATTTAGTCTTTGCTATTTTACTGAATTCTAGTCATTTAAAAACCATATATTTACAACATTTAAAAAATGTGTTGTCGGGTGGCGCCGTGGCTTAATAAGTAAGGCGCTGGCCCCATATGCCGAGGGTGGTGGGTTCAAACCCAGCCCTGGCCAAACTGCAACAAAAAAATAGCTGGGAGTTAGGGCAGGCGCCTGTAGTCCCAGCTACTCGGGAGGCTGAGGCAAGAGAATCACCTAAGCCCAAGAGCTGGAGGTTGCTGTGAGCTGTGTGATGCCATAGCCCTCTACCAAAGGGCCATAAAGTGAGACTCTGTCTCTAAAAAAAAAAAAAAAAAAAAAAAAGTGTTGTTATGAATACTTGCCAAATAGAAATAAACTTGTTAAATAGAAAAAATATTTTATTTATGAGTCTGTGAGCTTGACTTAGAACTTTAAAATATGTATGAAGAAGGTACAAGCATCTCTATTTGTACTCTTGCCTCAAACCCTGCAGAAACGTTGGAGGCAGGTCTGACCCCAGTGTTCATTCATTTAGGGTCCGTGTGGTCAGGGAAGAGCTCTGGGTTTTAGCAGACCTTGCATCTCTTGCCACTGTGCTGTTGGTTGGCTGTTACTTTGACTTTCACTGGATTGTAAGTCAGGACTTCACATTTCTTTCCCTAAATCACAGGTCTTTGTAAATGAGTTTTAGCAGCAGCAGGGAAAACTTGGCTGGGCTTGTCACCACATTCTTTCCTTTTAAATCAACAACATGAAAGAAAATGGATTAAAATAAGGTGCTTTGTCTGAGTCTATATCCAAAGGAAATGAAGTCAGTATTTCAAAGAGATGCCTGCACCCCCATGTCCATCGCAGCATTATTCACAGCGGCAAGATGCGGAAATGACCTAAGTCTGTCCAGGCATAAATGAATAAAGACAGTTTGGGCTGTATGCCAGGGAGTACTGTACAGCCGGTACAAAGAAAGAAATCCTGCCATGCGCAGCAACAGGGGCGACCTTGGAAGACGTCACACTTCGTGAAATGATCTAGACTCAGAAAGCAAATGGCATGATTCCCCTTATATCTGAAATCTTCAAAGCTGATCTCATGGAGACAGAGTACAGAATAGTGAATAACGGAGGGCGGGTGTGGGGAATGGGAGATCAGAGGGTACACATTTCAGTTAGGCAAGAGGAGCGAGTTCTAGGGGTCTATTGCACACAGCAGAGGAACTGCGGTTAATATAGGATTTATTTCAAAATTACCAAAAGAGTAGATTTTAAACTTTATCACCAAAGAAAAAGGTTACGGAGCTGAAGTGGCAGCTGTATTAATTAGCTTTATTTAATCTTTCTACCATGCAGACACACATCAAAACATCCCAATGTGCCCCATCAATGAACACAGTTACTACTTGTTAGAAAGGGACTCTGAGAATCTGTCTCTGGGGCGTCTCCCCATCTCCCTCCCTCCTGGGCCTCCTCCCTTCCTTCCTGTGATGAGGGAATTCTCTCCTCAACGGCCACGTCCCTCTTCATCAAGGCCTATTGTTCTCAAACCTGAAGTATTAATTTTTTTTTTTTTTTTTGGCTGAATCTTTCTGCCAGAATTCTTTAAATCGATCAAGCCGCTTTAAGCTCTATCTTTTTACAACTCATTTGTGCAAAAGAGAATTGGGCAATCTTAAGTAGAGTGGCTTCCTTACAATCAGCCAAGAATTTTATTCCCTGTGACGGTGTTCTACGTCCCATAATGATGGAAGTTCTCATTTTCATGCAAACATCACAGGGATAAATAAAGTATCTAGAAGGACTGCTATTGCCACTCCTGCTGGGTTTTTAGATAACGGCCTTATCTCAGTGTTTGGCCCTTCATTAATTTTCTACCTACTCGCTTGCTCAGCCAGGGAGAGGAAGCGGGTTTCCTGCGTGGTGCTGAGGCAAGCTGCCGTCTTACGGGTCCCACATTCTACAAATTACTCTCTGCTGGGGAGATGGTTGCCAGAGATCGGCAGTCTAGACTATAATTAAAAATGAAGATTTTTTTTCACTCCATAAATTTAACAGTTTATTTCTTGGAACCATCCTGTTTTGCTTTCATTTGGCTCTAGGAAAATAAACCACAAGTGACACGTTTTTCACTGTGGTTTCCTCAGACCTTGTGGCTACCCTCATTTGGGATGTTTTGGTTCACAATGACCCAGAGATTGAACGGTGATGGCAGATACCACAACGGTTTCACGACTGGAAACCCAGTGAAGTGAATTAATAAAAATTCTTTGACACAAAGTGAAATGTGTTGGAAACTGCCAGGGCTAAACTGCCAAAGTCCCACCCCATCTTTTTTTGTTCATTTGTTTTTGAGAGAGAGTCTCACTCTGTCACCCTGGGTAGAGTGCCATGGTGTCACAGCTCACGGCAACCTCAAACTCTTGGGTTCAAGTGGTCCTCCTGCCTCAGCCTCTCCAGTAGCTGGGACTCTAGGCGCCTGCCACAATGCTCAGCTAATTTTCTATTTCTAGTAGAGACTGGGTCTTGTTTATGCTCAGGTTGGTCTTGAACTCCTGAGCTCAGGGGATCCACCCTCCTCCACCTCCCAGAGTGCTGGGATTACAGATGTGAGCCACTGAGCCTGGCCCCATCCTTATTTATAATTAAATGAAATGATCCGGAATTTTAGAAGCACCGGGAGCTTCCTTCACGACTGGCTCCTGCTGTGAGTTGGAAGTGAGACAGATGGAGTCCACAGAGTGTCTCTAAGCAAAAGTGCAGAGTTGCAGAATCCTTCCCGCACGTTTACTGATATTTTTGTAGCGCTCAGCACAGAGTTAGCAATGCAGACAATGTTTGTCTCCCCCGCTAGATTGCAAAGCCCTCCCGTTGGGCACCATGTCCTGAACCCAGAGTCCTCAGCAGAGACACCGGGAGTAGCGGGTCTGGGCAAACCCAGGTGTCACCTCCCTCCCAGTTCTGTGTATGATCGCTCGGCCATCTTAGTCATGACTTAGTTGTCCTTTAGAAAATGATCACATTCTGTGTCTTGGCAAGAGCTAATTTGTCAGTACCCGGAGGCCCAGAGACAGAGCCTGTGAGCCTCTGACAGCACAGGGCTTCTTGTAATTCCCGCCGTTGCAGGCAGGAGCTGCTCCATAGTCTTGGCACCATGACAACTGTAACGTCCATAACATGCTGGACGGTGCTGAAGCTCTGTGCTGTGCACAGATGGGGGGTCAGTGTCCCCCGGGAATGATCTCGTTCATTCTTCCCTGCTACACCGTGAGACTCCTGTAACTCTTCTGTTTGGTTATAGATGAGAGGTGCAGAGAGGCTGGGTGCTTACTAGGGGCTCCTGGCCAGGGGGTGGTAGAAGTGAGAAATGCCACCTGTCTGCTTCCTTCTGGTCTTTTCACACTCCTGGGGCAAACATGTTAGATCATCTGTTGTAAAGTGATTGAGGAGATGAAGAAATTACCCCAAGGCAGGTTCTCACCTTTGGAGTCCTTCCTGATTTTTCAAACCTTCCAGTTGGCAGGGCTGTCTGCGCACAGAAAGATGTTTCATTACTGAAATGCGACTTCAGAAGCTCACCTGTGGTGGCACAGGGGGCAGCACAGGTTAAAGCCCTGCCAGCCCTCTCACAGCAGCTCTCCCCTAGGGAGCAGGCAGGGTCTGACCCAGCGGGAGCCACAGAGACAAGGCCCAGGTCTGCTTCCTGGGTGGACGGCCCCTTCCTGGCGTGGCTCCGGGAGGCTGTCTCTACCTGCCCTGTACCCTGGAAAGTCAGTCCTCCTGGGGAAGCCCTGGAGGAAGATAGGGGAGCCCTTGGCCAGCGACCCGCTGCCAGGGAGGGCAGCGTGTGGCCGGGAAAGGGAAGGTTGATGCTGGTGGGTGAGCCTGCCAGCCAGGCCAGGGTGGGATCCAGGCAGAAACGGTGTCCTAAGATTGGTCATCTAGGAAGGCGGATTAAGAGAAAGAGCAGCGTGGAGTATTTGTAGCAGCACCAGAGAGGCTTGCAAGGTGGAGACTGAGCCCAGAGCCCAGAGCCCAGAGCCCAGACAAGATCCTCCCTGCAGAACCCGAGGGAGGGAGGAGCAGACGCAAGGAACACAGGCCAGGAAGAAAGGCCAGGCATGGGCGGAGGGCAGAGGCGGGGCAGGACTGTGGACTCACGCTTCCTCGCAGCCCCGACTGCGTCCTGACTCCTGTCTGGGGGATTCAGCCCATATAGTCTGGACAAGGCAGCCCAGCCCCCACCCCCACCCCAGCTTAGTCTATGCACATGGTCTGCTTGTTGCACTGGGGGACTGAGGACACAACAGGAGAAGCAGTGAGGCTGCTGTGGGCACGTGAGACAGGCGCTCTCCTGGTACCTGAAGCTGGGACTGTGATGGGGGCAGGACTCAGGCTGATGCCTATCCTCCCCCGTCCCACCCTCCGTTAAGAGTGACACCACTGAGAATGTGACTTGCCTCATGGTGAGTAGCCCCAAAGTCTGGGTGTGGCCAGGTGACTTGCTTTGGCCAAGGTGATGCTGGCAGGTGGGGCAGACAGAGGCTTGTGCTGTGGGCCTTGCCCTGTGCTCTCCCTCTGTGGCTATGCCAAGACTCTCCCAGGGTAGCTCCTGCCCTCCCAGACCCACCGCTGAGTTCTAAACTTCCATTGAGCAGCCAACCTTTGCCAGAGCCCCCTGGGAAGCACAGCCAAGCAGACCCTCAATCCGGACTGCTGAGTGACTGAGTGAGTCCAGCTGATGCCAGCTGCAGGCGGAGGCAGGAAAGAGGCCTCCCTGTTGAATGCCTCTGATATTTCATGGTGCTATTGGGTAGCGTCATAGTGACAACAGCCAGCTGACACAGGCTCATTCAGAATTAAGTCAGCATGGCCGGGAGGGGGGGTGAGAAGTAGAGGGAAAAATAGGTCCTGTGACATAACTTGAAATTGTGAGGGCCACTTCCCCATTCTGTGAACCAGTAGAGTCCCTTTTGGTTAGGGACTGTCCTGGTCAGACTTTTGTCCTTAGAAATCGGCCCTGAGTGGCCTGGATGCAGTCTAAATGTGACAGGGTCTGGGTGCCCCCGCAGTGGCTGCGACACACACACAACGTGTACGCGTGTGTACACACAGAGACACCTGCTTCTGTGAAGAAAGAATAATGTACAGCAGACGGAAACCCACAGTCAGAGGAGGAAGGAGCTGACACTTCCTTCCTTGGAACATGGATTCTGAGGTGGAGATTTGTGTGTGGTGGCAGGACTCACACCTGTGAGCCCGCGAGAAAAGCAGATGGTGGCAGAGGGAGGAACCAATGGCAACACGTGTTGCACTGGAGGGGCGCCTCAGAGGATGCTGGGGGAGTCCTGGAGCTGAGCTGGCCCGTCAGACTTGTCCCCACAAGGCAAGAGAGCCAGACCTTTCTACCTATCCCACGGGCCAGGTGCTAAATGTGGGCTGGCCTCAGTGAAATTGCAGCCTTGGCCAGGCAGCTTCCCTCAGCTGAGGGCGAGTCCTGGAGACGTACACAGCTGTGAGATGTCAGCGGCCAACATTCCTGGAATCCTGGAGAATGAGGATGTTGGTGCTGAAGGGGCTGGTGGTCTGGCTGGAGCACCGTAGTATCAGCCACCCAGGCCACAGCCTGACGGGATCAGGATGGTTTCTGGCTGGAACTATCTTGAGAGCGGGTATTATCCCAGCAGTGATTTGACCTATTTTTGCTTTGTGTTATTGGCATAGGCAGAATGATCAGCCAGTTGATGAGCATTTATTTAATATTCAGAGGGCACAAAAGAGCCCCGTGTTCATGTAACTAGAGAAACACAACAGTAGCAACTGCAGTTCTTTGCCAAAAGGGTCAGAGGAAATTTGTCATGAAAAGTCCTTTCGTAGCCAGTGAGGCTCTTGCTTTCAAAGGTGATGGTGGCCTAGAGGGACAGACAGGCTGGCTCTCCAGTGCAGTCCTCCTAGTGCCGGTGCCTGGGAGCAGACCTCTTCTGTTCTGCTGGGTACCCGCTGGCCTGGAAGTACGGGCACTGGGCTGCTTGCTAAGGGAGTGGAAGGTGCATGATTAGAAGCACTGTCCTGCTCCAAGGCTGGCTGGGAAGTGGCGGGCCCGTCTCCTCTTCCTCCCCGGGATGTCCGTGTTCCCTCTGCCCCGTCTTTCTCTGTAGTGTGCCCGGCCTCCTTGGTGCCGCTCAGCAGGTGACAGGAGAGCCCTCTACCTCTCCTCTTAGGGAGAAGTCCTGCTCCAGTGACTTTCCAGAGTCCTTATGTGGGAATGTGTTACAGCCCCCGAGATGTCTGAGGTAGAAACAGGGAAGGTCATGATACTGGAGACATGTCATAAATCCACAGAGATAGGGACGCTGAGAGTGGCGGGGGTAAGGACTTCAGCGAGCACACAGGTTAGCTGTGAAGAGAGCACCACTGGGAAACACTTGAGGACCATTTTCTTACTCCTGGCGTGTAATACGGCACAGCGAGCATTCGGGGGCTACCATCAGAGCACTGATTTCACATGAGTTTAGTATTTCACGTTAATCGTTTTGACATTTCCAGACATCAGCTAATATTGGTCTCCATTCTCCAACAGCCGATTTCCCTCCGCTCCACATGAAAGGCAAAGCTGTTGAGTGCTCCATCCCTGTTGGGTCTGGGGTTTTACCAACTGTTTGTTTTAAGTGAAGTATGATTCCGGGATGTGGAGGAGGACTACAGTTTTTCTTTCTAGCTGATCCTTTCACTAAAACTGGGGCTGGGAATTAGGAATTTGAGGGAAAAAAAGATATACTGTGAGGGAGAAAGTACCTTAAGACCCAGAATGAGGGGAATTAATTACATTTATAAAGGTAGGATTTAAGTTTTCTTCTCTTCATCAGAGCATGAAATGATACCTGTAAGAGTTTAGTGCTCACAGTTTTGATGATTTTTAAATATTACCATATTTTCCCATGTATAGCAAGTTCCTATGCATAATACATGCCACGTTTCTGGCCCCAACTTCCAAGAAAAAGATCTTTTGTTTAATTTTTTAATTCAAAATTTTGTTTGTTTTATATTAGGCAGTTGGTTTTTGTATTATAAAATAATTTTGTAAAAATATCAGCTAGGATGGGTACAGGCGATTGCGCTAATGTACACACATATGATTTAACAATAAAAAAAAAAAGAAAGAAATCAGCTAGGTTGCTAGCTCCTGTCTAGTATACAAAGAGAAATAATGTTGCTCTTCATTGGCTGAGAATGCTTTCATTACAGGTTTATCATGAGTTCAACAAAACTAATTCATGTATTTCAGGATATTATTTTGCACACCAATATCATTATTGCTTTCTACACTTTTAATGCATAAACATAAATAAAAGAGTTAAAAACATCTATATAGATGCAGAATTGGCACTACCCATATATAATGTACATCCTTATTTTTCCCTCCAAAATTTGGGCAAAAGGCCTGGTCGGTGTGTATAGCTCAGTGGGTAGGGCGCCAGCCACATACACTGGAGCTGGGGGGTTTGAATCCAGCCCAGGCCCATCAAACAACAATGACAACTGCAACTAAAAAACACCCAGGTGTTGTGGCAGGTGCCTGTAGTCCCAGCTACTTGGGAGGCTGAGGCAAGAGAATCACTTAAGCCCAAGAGTCTGAGGTTGCTATGAGCTGTGATGCCGCGGCACTCTACCCAGGGCAACAGCTTGAGACTGTATCAAAAAAAAAAAAAAGGAGGCAAAAAAGTATGCCAAAATATAGTATTCTGTTATGATTTCATCTAGGACAATAATTCATATTCTTTGTAAGTCATACCTTGCTAATGACTCTAAAATGGAGTCCCACTTTGATAAGGGCCCACTTTTCCCAGAAGTATATTTGTTTATAGATATTTTGCCTGATATTAATCATTTTGGAAAGGTTGCAAAAGTATAAAAACTGTGACAAAAACAAGCTTTGTTCTGAATTATCAACAGTTGTTATGAAAACCCCACGTTTCACACGATTTTACATTTAATAAAATTCATCATCTTTTCTAGTTAGAAATCTTGGCAAACTCGGGATAAAAAGTCTCTCTTTTTTTCACACCTAAAAGAGCAGCTACTATAAAACTACATAAACACTATGAGTACTGGCAAAATACTGACTCAGATTCCTCAGCGTGGAAATGAGACCCAGAAGCCAGCTCTGTCTGCTGTCACGCGGCATTGTGGGTAAGGTCCTAGCCATTACAATCAAGTAAGAAAAAGAAATATATACCAATTGGAAACAGAACACTCTCTGGCTAGAAAATCCGAGAAGCTCAAGTGAAGGAACTGCTAGAACCAGCAAAACAGGCCAGTGAGGTAGCTGGATACGTGGCAGCTGTGGGGCATCATGAGGCTCAGAAGACTTAAAGGAAGACCCAGTTCACAGAAAGAGCAATACTGCACAGTCCACGGGTAAATCCAACAGCAAACGGTGAGACCTGCATGAAGAGAGTGGTACTTTATAAAGGACATGCCAGAAATCTGTAAGTGAGAGTCGTGCCCATTCTGTGATGAGAAGACTCCACATTGAAAAGAAGCCAGTCACTTCCCCCCAGACGATCCTGGTAACTTAGAGACATTCCAGGCAAAACAAGGACCAGGTCTGGTGGCAGAGGGCAAAGGTTTGTAAAAGTAGCAGCTGAGCCCTCCGAGCCTTGGGCCTGACAGCCGAGCTCCAGCTCCCTGGGAGTCGACGATTGCAGAACGATCCGTTGGCCCATCAGCAGCGAGGGCCTCCACAGTGAGGGGCCGGAACCTTCTCCTCTGATTAAATCAAATTTCACCGGGGCAATGAGGACCAGAACTGACCCTCAGTGCTCATATTCATCATGAGGAGGTAAAGGATCCCAGGGAGGAGGAGGAAAAATAGCTAGACAGGACATTTTCTTTGAAAGTTAAAAAATGCAGAACTTTATTTCCGACGTTGATGAAGTGGACAAAATCAATTGCGTGGTCATGATCATAAGGGTAATGAATTCATTTACTTACGTTCTCCTTTCCTCCAGAAATCATCTCCTATATTTAGAGACAGCATACAGTTCACACCTGCTCCATGCCGCTAATTAGTGCTGTGTGCTTCTTTTGGAATTATCAATAGATGCTAAATGGATTTTAAACTGTAAATGTCCAACAGGAGAAAGACCAAAGGAAAAGTTCTAAACTTATTGATGGAATCATTTGTTATATTTATTCATCCACTTACAGTTGTTTCCGAAAAGTCCAGGAGAACAGAGTAGGTTTCAGGAAATTGGAAAAACGCAGCTACGGTACAAATCTTCAGATGTCAGCATCAGGCAGTCCTTTCAAATTATTCTCCCTCACTGTCAGCTTGCAAGCTTTGGGAATAATTGTATAAAGCTGAGATATAGAAAGAGGGATGCATGCAAAAGTTTAACAAAGCAATTTGAACTTGACTACATGTCTATAATAAAGGGATAAAGAGGCTGGTCCACAGATGGTCACTGCACGCTGCTCAAGCAGACTGCCTGCCAGGACCCCACACAACTTCATGTATCAAATCCCTTGAGCTGGCAAGAGCAGCCAGGACGACTTCATGGTGCCTGAGCTGTGAACACTGGAAAAATTTCATGCTCAGGGACCAGGAAGGCTGGCTGTAGGCACATCCAGAGTGGCAGGGCCGGGTGCAGGGAGCAGGAAGACTGGCTGTGGGCATATCCAGAGAATCAGGGCCGGGTACAGGGAGCGGGACTGCTGGCTGTAGGCATATCCAGAGAGGCAGGGCCGGGTGCAGGGAGCAGGAAGGCTGACTGTGGGCACATCAGAGTGGCAGGGCCGGGCTCAGGGAGTGGGAAGGCTGGCTGTGGGCATATCCAGAGAAGCAGAGCCAGGCGATTGGGTTTAATAATTTTGAGGGGTCAGGAGAGGGAAATGTCAGAACACTGCAGTCTAGAAAGAAACTCCTATAGACTGAGAGTTTTAGAGGCACCAAAACCCCCAGCAAAGATGTAAGAAGTGGTGCTGGCAGGAAATAAGGAAATGAAAGTCAAGCCAAGGAAAAAAAGCTCAGACTGAGTCATGTTGGAGAGCACATTTCTGAATGCAGGGCTGCCAGTGGGCAGGAAAACCAGCTGTGGCACACTGTGATGCTGTGAGGACGGGGGTAGCAAATTGTCTTAGATACGTCACCAGCATGTCTCTTCCCCGAGCTGCAGAGGAAGGCTGCCTTGAGTGGTCCCTGAGTCATGTTGTTTGGGTCACAAAGGTACGACTCTTCCCCTTCACTGTCCCTGCCACTCTCCCTGACTCCCAGAGCCAGACCCTCAGTTAGGCTCAGAGGTTCACTCTCTCTTTCTGTTGAGAAATCCTGGAAAACGTGGCTCTCCCTCATCTTGCTGTTACATTCTGGGATCCGAGAGGGATGTTTGCAAGTGTGTAGGGGCTTTTCTTCCTACTTCCCTCCTCCTGACCCCCAGAAGAGAGATTTGGAAAAGCAGAATCACTTTTGCCAATAGTCTTCTTTCAGGAGTCACACCCATGGCTGGGCTGGCCCTTCACTTTTGCACCCCAAGCTTTATGAAGTGGAAATGCCTGTACTCATCTGGCAGGCTCTTGAGTGCAGACGGCCAGGTCCCAGATCCCACAGGTGCAAGGGCTGGGTTCTTTTCAATAAACATTCCTGTACTTGGCCTTCTACTCCAGCCACCCTGGCCCTGCCCTCCCAGCGCCTGGGGCTTTCCACCTTGGCTCAGGCTCCTGAGCCTGGGCTCAGCCTTCATGTTCCATGTTGACCTTGGCTGAGAGCCCCACACGGTCATTCTTGTAAAAGTAGAACATCTCAGCCACTTGGCCTCTCTGCAGAACTTCTGTACTTGGGCACAGGCAGCCCCCAGCTAACACTGGGCAAAAGCAAGAATCTTACTTAACAGAAGTCTGTGTTTACTAAATCGGATTTGGCCTTCAACAACCCTGCTGCTGAGTCCACGCTGAGAGAAACTGGAGCCGGGCCAGGGCTCTGGGCTTCCCTGAGCTGGTTTAGTGCCCAATGGCCCAGGACTCCCGCAACCTCCTGAGTCCCCACCCAGCCCTGGAGGGCAGGACCCCATCTCTGTGCTCTTGGGCCATCTGTCGGGGTGATTGTGATGATTCCACGAGGTAACTATTTAGCTTAGCGTTTGGCTGATTTAATTTTAAAAAATTAATTAAGAAAAAAGAAAATTATGAAGTGATTATTTACTGATTAAGCCAAATTGGATAACATTGGTAAGGAAAGAGTGACAGAACAAATTAGAGAAACAGTCAAGCTGGTTGCTTCCTTGGTTTTTATATTATGGCAAAAATCTCTCATAGGCCACAGGGCGTGGGTTTTGCTTTATTATCAGAGAGAGGTGGGTGGAGGCTCGGAATAAAGTCCAGTTCCTGGCATCAGACAGACCCGCACATTTCTAACTGTGTGATCCTAGGATCCTTGAGCCTCGGTTTCCTCCTTAGCAGAAGAGGAAATACAGGAGGGGGTGAGATTATTAAACGAGATAATGTTTGATGGTCCTTGTCTTAATGTCGACCACCAGCATTCCCCTTGGTTCTGACCCAGATTTCCCAGACCCCGGCTGTTCTTGACCTCCCCAAAATGGAGTGACGTGTGTACTTGCTACATGCATTTTCTGTCTCCAGTCTAACCTCCTCAGCTCTCCACTCTTTCTTCCTAATCAATCCTTTGCTCATGTTTCAGTAGGGTACATTATGTATTTACATACATAGGGTATGTATGATTCTCCCAGAAGGGTAACACTTCTGGGAGAATTTCACCAAGAATATAGAAACTTCATTGAGATCTTTCTTAGATAAATCCTCCTGTTTGATTCTGTAGCTGCCCTTATCATCCGCGTTAGAATGGCAGGTCTGTTTTGGACATGTGGCCAGTGTTCCCTTCCAAGTTCATGGCAGACATTAGTAATTGATCACAGTGTGTTTTCCCAGGAGAGGGGAAGAGTCTCAGAGTCTTGGCACACATTGCTATTTGATCACAGCACATTTTCCCATGAGCAGGGAAAGACTCTCAGAGTCACTCTAGGCACATCCTTCCAGTAACCGTTCTCCTTTGCCCCGAGTACCACATGGGAAAAGTCCCTTAGCAACCTCTCTGCACTGTTGGACTTGTAGCCTTTCTTAGACTTGTGACCGTGTCCGTAGGATCCTTGAGGTCATCTGTGTTCCCCAGTCTGCTCCATTAGACTGAATACACTTAACAATTTTTCAAGGATTCTGCTGCTGATTATCAGTGTAACTCTGTCTAAAAGGACAAAATACATGGCCAACAGCCCTTGCCTTGGGTTTGCCATTGTAGGTTATGTGATAAAAGAAAACTATGTTTTATTATGCTTTCCCCTTTTTCTAGTGCTCTCTAATAACTTCCCATCACATTAAATGAGTATTCTATAAAAGGTATGATATTTAGTGACTGCAAAAAGTTTATCAGATTTATGTACCTCTGTGGTTTTAGTCACAGCGAACACTGTGATGACGTCTTTCTGCCCATGTGTGTGTCTGCATCTCCAATTATTTTATTGGGGTGAATTTCTAGAAATTGAAAATAGTCATGTCACATGGAAAGCATAGCTTTAAGGTTCTTGACACACATCGCCATGCTCATTTCTGGAAATGTGTGACAATTTACACTTCCATCAGTAGTGTGCGAGGGTGATATTAGTCATCACTAACGCTGGTGGATTTTGCCTTTGTGCTGGGCACTTCTCTAAGAACTGAGCATTCATTAACTCATTTAATTCCACAGCTGAGGAAACAAAATTTCCCAGGGCCACACAGCCAGGAAGGGACACAGCTGAGACTGAGACCCATTCACCTGCCGGCTACTTCAACCACCTTGAGTACAATGGGGGTCTTTGATTTAATCAAGGCTTAAAGAAAATACGTTTCTGCTGGCATGATTTGAACAAAATATTTTCCAGAGGTAGAAGGGTGTGATGTTGTTTAAGCCCAAGTGACACCATTGTCCCTTCAGCACAACAAAGCTGTCCCAAGAGCTCAGCGTGTTTGGTGCAGAGTAACTGGGGGACGGGTCACAACCTCGTATACATCAGATGGCAAAGAAGTCATTATTAGAAAACAACAGCAGAGCAGCATTTCTCTGAAACAGGTCCACCTGTTTTCCAAGAAAACTCATCAGCGGTTTGGAGGAACTGTTGTTGGTCCCGAGGCAGAAATGCAAGTGCCAGTCGTGAGCGTGCAGGAGTCCAGGGGGCAGGAACCGGCCATCCCAAACTCCACCCTAGGAAGCAGCTTTAAGGACTTTTGTCCCTAATACAAGAGGAATTCATTCAAAGTAGCCCAAAACGTGTCTACTTGGACCTCAACACTACTTTAAGGTTACAGTAAGCAATGGTTCCAGCTCTTTTTTCTTAAATCAGAAATAATATTAATTTCAGCTGGTAGAAAGGACCATATTAGAACTTCTCTCTTTCCCTGAAGTCTAAAGTTTAAAATATTAAATCACTAGGTTCTTGATCAGGAAAGGGATATCTTCCCCCTTTCTTCCTTGTGTCTAAGGCAGCTGGTTGGTTTCCGTAAGGGTTTCACTCCTGTAATTTCTCACCATCAAGAAATTGCTCAGGTGGCACAAGGTGAGAGGGGAGTCCTTTGCCTGATTTAACAAATAGAACATAGGATACTCAGTTACATTTGAATTTTAGATAAATAATGACTAATTTTTTAAGTGTAAGTATGTCCCATGCCATATTTGAGAAATCCCCATACCAAAACTTTTACTCATTTGTAAGATTTGAAACTAAAATTTAACTGGGGTTTCTCTGTTTTACTGGCACCATGTTGGGGGAGAGGTAAGTGAGGTAGCCCTAAGAAAGGCCAGGAAAAACAGAAAAGGAAAAGGATATTTTAAAAAATTTTTTTTCGAGTTGAGAAAAGAAAAAAATATGAGCCGTGTCTGCTGTTGGTATTCAACGATGTGGTCCTTTGGGGTTCTGGAATTGCCTGTTTCCCGGAGGGCGGGGGCTGTCCTGGTGTCCAGCACTGGTTTCTAGAGGTTGCAAAGATGCTGTCAGCATCTTCCCTGGAAATCACAGACCTGAATGTAAATGTTAATAGTCACATGATCTTAGTTGTCCAGTGCAGAGATGAAAGAGGTTCAGAAAGGACCTCAGACTAGCTCTTCCTGTATGTGGGAAGCCACGGTTTCCTGGTGGCAGCAGGACGCAAATACAGACCCTAAGAGTAAAGAAGTTACAGAATGTAAAGCCAGGACTGTTCCTTTGTACAGAGGGGGTTCAGTTCCTTGCCCCATCTTCTCGACAGGTTGAGGGAAGAGTAATCGAGCTCTGTTTGGTCATCAAAAAGGGATTTTTCTCTCTCTCGCTTTCCAAAACAAAATCTTTCTAATTATTTAAATAAAAATTAAAATACACTTATAATTAGAAAAATATATGTGCTAATTGTAAGAAAATTTAAAAATACAGAAGAATATGAAGATGAAAAAACAAATCATCCCTAATCCAGAGAAAATTGCAGTTATATTTTCCTATATTTTTTCAGTCTTTTCTTCTCTTTGCATTTCCTTTTTTGAGGCAGGGTCTCACTTTGTTGCCCAGGTTGGGGGTTAGTGCTGTAATTATAGCTCACAATGGCCTCCAACTCCTGGACTCAAGCGATCGTCCTTCCTCGGCTTCCTGAGCAGCTGGGACTACAGGCACGTGCCACCATACCTGGCTAATTGTTATTTTTTTTGTTTGTTTTGGTAGAAATCAAGTCTTGCTATGGTGCCCAGGCTGGTCTCAAACTTCGGGCTTCAAGCAATCCTGCCTTGGGCTTCCAAAGCACTGGGATTACAGGTGTGAGCCGCTGTGCTCAGCCTCCAGTGTTTTCTTTTTGTGTGTATGTATTTCCATAGTGGGGATCATACTAAACATTAACATTTAGCTTTGCCTCTTACCTTTCATCAGGGCATTGTGAGCGTCTGTGTTGTTACGCATTTCCCCACGGGGCTGACGGGATAATACCTCCTTTTTGAACATTGTGAGATGTACTTGATCTTGCTCTCGTGGGTTATCATTTAGGCTGATTCCAGTTTTTCTCTCTTCAAATGATGTTCTATTAATCATCCTTCCTACCCATCTTTGTGTGTTTCTGATTATTTACTCAGAATAGGTTTCTAGAAGTGTGATTGTGGCCGTGTCAGGCACATTAGTGGGGTGTTTCTCCCTTGAGTCTTTGTTTACCCCAAACTCTGTGAATTGGTCTTCTCCCTCTCATTAAGTTACTATAATGAACAGAATAGGAAATGTGATCTCTCCAAGAGTTGGGGTTTTCTTTATTTTCAAGAGTGTTTGGGTTTCCTGCCTACAGAGCCTCAGATCTCCTTGGCAAATTGTTCCTGAGGTCAACCTGGGCAAAAGGAACACGCATGCCCCCACACCCCCAGTCCTGGCTTCCTCCCCTCCTGTTGTGCTTCTCTTCCTGGACATCCAACCTGGACTTTAGTCCAAAAGCCACGAGTGATGCCTATCAGGGCATCGAGCAAGAGCGCAGGGGGACAAGGATGGAGAGTCCTGCCAGCCCTGCACAGGGTGAGTCCCCTGCACAGCCTCATCTCAGGGCCACAAGGAAGGAACCACCTGCAGCTTCTGACAGGCCTCCTGACATCCCTCTGAGCAGCCTGGTCCCCTGTGCCCTTGTCCTGAGCCCAAGCAGGTGGAGGTGGACTTCACGTTGAGGTTCTGTCAGGGTTTGTGCCTCTGACAAAAACGGGAAGCAGGCAAGGTGTGAGGAAACTCCCTCCTTACCCCATCTCCTCCTAAGGAGAAGCAGGACTGATGACAGTCAGAAGGATAACGAGGGAACTATGCTGGTGGGACACAAGGGACACAGTGGACTGGCGCTGCTCCACGTCTGGTGGCCATCCTCGCAGGCAGAGAGAGCTGGTGGGGAGGGACGGGGCCAGCGTCGGGGGTCTCCCTTCTTTCCCTGCTCCTTCCCTGCTGGCCTTAGGGGTGTGGAGCTTGACCTGCAGGGCCCTCGACAGCTCATGGTATGCAGCAGACAGGGGCACCAGGCAGAGCAGGGGAAAGGGGCAGAAATTCCAGATCTTGGCAACCTGAGAGGAGAGGAACGTCCTTCTGGAACTCCTGAGGGAGGGAGACAGGCACTTGTTTGTTGTCACTGTTACTACACAAGGGATGGGGAGAGGACGCTGCCTGCCTGCCACGGACAGTGCATCCACCATGGGCTGGGAGAGAGCTAGCAGGATGCCAAGGATGAGAGTAAGGACAGGCCAAGCATTGTCTATGCCTGATCACGTACCAGCTCTATCTATGCACATAAAGCTCCATCTGCCATCTCCATCACCCTGTCTCAGAGCTATGCAGGGAGCACCCTGGACTTGACTTTGTGGATGAGAAGGCTGAAGCTGTGCAGGGGCAGACAGGCTTCCTGGGGCACTGACCAGTAGAGAGGCAGATCCCAGCCTGGACAGGCCTCATGCAGCGTATGCCCAGCCACACAGAGTCCCCCTGCAGGCGAGACCCATAACTCCTTACACAGCATGAGCTCCGAGCCAGGCACAGCACGACTGTGCAAAAAAAATGCACAAGATGCCACCTTTGTTTTTCAAAAGCTTGCAGTACGGTGGGATTCCCAGGAATCTCCTCATTTCCTTTTCCATCAAAGCCCCTTGTTAGGGTTTGAGCCTCACCACCTGCCACTCTCCACTGGGCCACTGCCCTCTCTGAGGAGGCACTGAGTCCCTTGTCACTGGCCCAGGGGCTCATGGACTTTGCTGACAAAGGTGGGAGCACAGAACTGCCACGTGGCCTCCCAGTGCAGGCTTGGCCTGATTTTCTGTGGACTTAGCCCAGGGCTGTCCAGGATCTGGCAGGAAGTCAGGTTTCCTCTGGCACCTCTGCAGGCTTTGCTGTCCTGCTTCCTGCCGGCCCTGACTTCAGACAGGTCTCCCTCCACCGTTTGGCTTGTGGTTTGCATTCTTTAAATGTCATCCCAGGGAATTTCACAGCCACTCTCCAACACACTGCACACTCCCCTCCTCCTCTCTCTTCAAGCCTCCCGTGTGGATTGTTTTGCAGAGGGAGAGCAACGTTCCAGTTGCTTTTCTGTCACAACTCCTATGCTGGTCACCTCCTGCTGGCCTCCGAGGGAGGAGGCTCCCAGCTTCCTTGCTTATCTTCCACAGTGTTTCCAATGGCCTTTGGATTCTTATAATTTACATTTTTGCGTTGCATTGTCTTTTTGCCCGACTCTTGGCGTCAGCATCTGTACTCTGCCTTCATCTCACTCCGGGTTCCCCAAGTCTTATTCTTCTCTATTTTGACTTAATTCAGCTTTGTGTTGATTGCTGAAGTCAATGTGCACAGTCATTTCCTGGAGTCCTCAGACGATTGGTTCCAAGACCCCCAGGGGATACCAAATCCACAGATGCTCAAGTCTCTGGTGCACAATGGGTCAACATTTGCACGTAGGCTACCCCATCCTCCAGCATGGTGAAGCATCTCTAATTACTTATAATACTGAGTACAATGTAAATTCTAAATGTAAATAGTTGTTGTACTATATCTTTTAAATTTGTATTATTTTTAAGTCATTATGTTAATTTTTACTTTTGTTTTTTTTGCCAATATTTTCAATCAGCAGTTGGTTAAATTAGCAGGTGCAGGACCCACAGGTACGGGGTGGGTGTGCCCTGAGTGCTGTTGCATTAGTTTTCAAGTGTGGTTAAGTGTGGCTGGGGCGCTTTCCAGCAGCTCTCACAGGCTACTGGACAGGGAAGACATTAAGAGGCTTGGGAAGAAAGTGACAACAGGAGCCCTGGCCAGCATTGACCTTGTCATGGGTTGTAAGTGACTTCAAGTCTCTGCTTCAGAGCTGTGAGGACTCCTTTCAGAATGCCTGGAGAGGAGGGAGATTCCTTGGCATTGTGGATTCTACCCAGATGCCCGGGAAGATCTCTGGGAATTCCCTGCGATCTGGGCTCTGCCTAGGAGGTTTCCAAAAGACATTATTTCAGTGCATTCTATTTTAATAAAGAACATTAAGGGGACGGCATCTGGGAAGCACATGTGACCTACGGAGTCACTATAGGTACAAATAATTCTTTGCTGGGAATAAATCCACCATTGCTTGTCCAATATGGATTTATTGCCACTACACCTGTCTGCTCAGGGAGAGAGGCTCAGGGATGCAGTGGGGGCACCTGACTCTGTTTACAAGCAGGGTGGGGAAGTTCCATGATCATCACCTACATTGGTCTAGCCCCAAGTTTTCTCCATGCATGGGAAATGCCAGCCACCAACTTCTCATTGTCCCTTTCACCAGTTTTGTCAGATGAGGACTGTTGCCATCCAAGTGCTCCTTAGAACTTTTTTTTTTTTTTGAGACAGAGCCTTGCTGTCACCCTTAGTAGAGGGTTGTGGTATCAAACTCTCAGGCCTGAGCAGTCATCTCGCCTCAGCCTCCCGAGTAACTGAACTACAGGTGCCCACCACAATGCCCAGCTAGTTTTTCCATTTTTGGTAGAGATGGGGTCTCATTCTTGCTTAGGCTGGTCTCAAATTCCTGAACTTCAGGTATCTACTCACCTTGGGCTGGCAGAGTGCCGGGATTACAGGCCCAAGCCACCATGTCCGGCCATCCTTAGAACTTTAGAACAAATCTTATCCCTAACAACAAGAACTTTGTCACTAACCCACCCTAACTTACCAGCTTTGTCTCTTTACCTGTAGATAGCATGCTTTTGTCTCCTTTCCCTCGACTGTGTCTAGGGGCATTGTTTGCAACAGTTTCTGGCCATAACCTAGCTTCCTACCAAAACAAAAGGTAGGAACCATCTTTTCTGTCTGATGAAGCACATTATATCTTCTTCTTTAATTGCTTTGGCAAAAATGCCCCCCCCCCCTTTTTTTTTTTACCAGAAAGTATCTTGGCTTGGAAGGTTAGAAACTTTTTTTTTTTTTTTTTTTAAGCAAATGTATATCCTGGCTAAGTGTTTTATTTCATCCGAGTTTTTTGTTTTTCCTCATTATACATACAAAACTCAGAGTTTGGACTCATCCCTTTCGGAGATCCCGTTTTCTGTTCTAAATGCCAAAAATGCTTCTCTAGACAGTGTCTGCAAAGGTCCTACCCGGCCTGCCTGAGTTCCCCCTGCCCCCGTGCAGACACCTGCGGGCGGCAGTGGTGAGAAGATCTTGGTGCCTGCTTTATCCCTTCCTCACCAGGCCCATCCCACAGCCAGCCAGCTACGGCCGTCCGACTTCTCCAAGCCGTAGGTCTAGGGTTTTACTTTTTAAATGAACCATAACAACATAACAATTAGCATTTACTTAGCACGTATTAAAGCTTTAGATATATAAAATCACTTTTGGTTGAATCCTTACAAACACCTTAGGAAGTAGGTTCTATGATTTATCTGCATTTTACTGATAAACGGAAACACAAAGCCAATAAACAACCTGAGATCATAAAGACAGACCCAGGATCCCCACGCAGGAAATAAGACCTGAGTCTGCGAGTTATCCCAGGAATCTCTGTGAGAAGAGAGCTGGAGCACAGCCGGGCCTGCGACCGGAAGTCAGAGCCCACAGAACACGGGTGTGACGTAAGGCAGACGGATAACCGTGGCCAATAGAAAGAGACCGTCAGCGACCAATAGGAAAGGGCGATGCTGCAGGGGGCCAATGAGAGAAGGGAAGCCGACTTCGCCCGGAGTATTTCTATCCTGTGTCTCACCCCCCCCTCCCTGCACCCCCGCCAGAGACGCGCTTCTAGCTCTCTTTGGAAGTGCTCTAAATTTTCCTTTTGTCCTTCCTAAATAAAATCTCTCTCCGTTACCTTGAAACTTGTATAGGCTACTTTTGCCTTCTGTGCACACCGCCTGTGCCACTCTTTCCACGCGCATTTCCCCGTGTCTCGGTTGAACTTTCTAGCTCACAGGTCAGGTGGGTTTGGGGAACCACAGCCCCCGACCCCAAAAAGTCTATATTCATGAAATTGTGCTTTGTTTTCCCACAGCCTCAATTATTTTAGGGTCTCTTCTGAAAGTGTTTCAGGTACAATCCATTTCCTAAATGTTAGAGGTGCCAACTTACATGTCTTGGAGATGTGATTTAACTCACATTACTTGCAGATTTAGGTAGCAGCAAACGAGACACGGGAGCCCAGAATATCTTGACACTGAGTTTACCGCGGCAGACCAGACACAGGGATGGTTGTCACTGGGGCGAATATGGGCCTGGAGATTGACTCTGATTGTGTTCCGCCGCGGAAGGCCCTGACCTTGTCCCTTAGCCCTGGCCAGAACCTCCTCCTTCAGGTCTTATAACAACACTGAACACGGCTGGTCATGAGTGAGAATAATGTCTGGCTTCCCAGAGGGGACAGGAGGATGAGGCTCTTGCTGCCATCTCTCCTCCTTCTGCTTAAACCAGAAACCAAATAGTCCCCGGTAAGGGCCTGTCTCTGGCTTAGAGACACCCCATAATAAGCACTCAATATGTATTTGTTACTTTGCTGCAAAACAGACCAATTTAGCAGTGATTTTTCACTTTCCAAAAAGATGCACTGCAGAGTTCCTTTAAATGGCCAGCTCCCCCAATGCATTTACAATGCAATTTGATTTATAGGAATTCAAGGTACATGGCTGCACGGGGCACATCAGTCGTGCAGGGGCCGCGTGTGCTGCTGGGTTCCTGCTGGGGGGGTGGAAGGGCAGTTCTCTTCCGGGCTGGGAGCCCGCACCCCTTCCCCCTCGCCTTTTATCACAAAAGGACTCGTTTTGTGAATGAACAGCACTGGAGCTTGTGGTATTCCCAGTGACCTTTGCCAGGGATTGGATTCCCGCCCAGCAGGGGGACGGGGCCTTAGGAAAAGGTTAGTTCATTGAGGGCTGGAGCCTGCTGGGCTGAGGTCTGCAGAAGGGAAGAGCTCACAGAGCTTTGCCTTTTCCTCAGTCACCTCTAGAAGCCACCCAGCCTTCTCTCTCCTTTGTCTGGGCGTACTGCAATCTGTTCAGCAGGGAAATTTTATTGCTTCTGCTGCTCAGGCTCCTGAATTTTTTTTTTTTTTTTTTTGTAGTTGTGGACAATAATCATTCTAGATTTGCCTTGCTGTGTCCCAGCAGCAGTTCTGGGGTCCTCGTGAGCTTCTGCCCTTTCCTTTCAACCCCCCCTCTTCTCTCCTCTCCGCCTCCTCACCACAGCTTTTTCAGTTTGATGTGTTTAGGTATCAAAGGAAGGTCTCCAGGAACCCTGCAACTGAAGACTTTAATGAGGACCATGCCAAAGACGTGATGATGATTTATGCCGCTCGCTCACTCCCTAAGAGCAAGAGGACTATTTGTAAAAATAAAAAAGCTACTCATATGGAATTAAACAAGAGCATAGCTGCTTCCTTCCAGACCCTGGGAGCTTAACAAAGAGCATCCACACTCTGTCTCCAGCACATGACTCAGGGCCGGTATTTGTCTTCCTGTCACATGAAGCCAGATCCTGCTGGCATGGCGGCACAGCACACTCTCCCTGCTGGTGGGGCAGCACACACGTGCACGAAGACAGGGGAAGGCTGAGTCACTGGAGGGCCCCTTGAGTGTGAGTCCGGGGCTGGGCAGGCTGAGGCTGGCAGCAGGTACTCGGGCCCCTCTGCTCCTGGCACCAGACAATCCGGTAACTCATGGATCCTCTTGATTCTAGCCAGCCCTGAGAGGTGCAGTGTGACCCTGCTGCCTCTGCGTCCTTGTCCATCAGATGCCACCTCAGTGCTGTTGTGAACACCAGCGAGATCTTGCCTGGAGAGCACGCAGCGCCATGCCGGGGAGTGGTAATTGTCCTCGATGAGTGTCATTATTACGTAGCTGCTATCAGACTGCCACCCAGGCCAGGCTGCCTGGTCCAGGGAGGGCAGTGCAGAGGAGCTGACTGACGGCCCGGCTGCCGTCTAGGTTCATATCCGTGTCTTCACTGGGCCACTGTGCTGTGCTTTGGCCATGCTTCCCGCAGGCTGCCCCGAGCTGCGGAAGGAGCCTGGTATGGGTGTTGGTGCCAGAGACCTGGGGCTCCTGCAGTGACCTGAGTCCAAGACTCCCTGCCAGCCAGGCAGGGCCTTTCTGGGGGTGCAGCTGAGGCTCTCTCCATGAGAAACCCTGCCTCCACCTAAGGGTCAGACCCTTGGCCCCTTTTCTGCTCATTTTCCCAACCTGTCTTCCCCGCAGACACGTATCTGTTATGTCTAAGTCCCCACCTCAGTATCTGCTCCTGGGGGACCTGAACTGGTGCCTGCACTGAGTAGGCCCTGTCACCCATGTGCCAGCAGCTTGCGGCTCACCTGGCCATGCAGCGCCAGGTAATGCGTCAGAGTGCTGGGGAAACAGGGACGGCCCCTCTCACTGACAGGCTAACAGACCTGTGTGCGTGGACACGCTTACATGCAGGGGGCCGTGCTGCTGCGGTTGATGCTCTAATAAAGGTGCACAAGTGCAGGGCCCAGAGGAGGAAGCGGTTGCTCGGCTGGGGTGAAGGCAGAAACTGAGGGTGATCTGGAAGCTCACTGGAGGAGGGACACACTCCTCCCTGTTGCCCAGCTTCAGAGTGGCCCGAGGAGTAAGTGGAAAGGGAACATGGGGAGCCCAGGGAGATGGGACGTCTCCGCTCTCATGGCCTTCCCCTTTACGTGCTCCTGCAGGCTGTGAAATGGCAGCAGCTTCCACAGACTGCAGACCTGAGCCCCTTGCCAAGAGGGGAGAATCACAAATGTCTTGTGACTACACACTGGGAAGCAGGTCCCAGGCAGACAGTGGGGTGGGAGGCTGGAGGGTCCGTGAAGTGGGCACTGTGGGAACTGCACTGTGCACTCAGGCACAGCCTCAGCAGTGGAATAGGGACCTGTGGTGGACCCAGCTGTGCCCTTCCCCAGTACCAAAAATCCCTCTGCTGTGATTCTAACCAGCTGGCTCCCATGCCTCAGGGCAGGACTGTACTATTCAGTCTTGGTCTTTAAAAAAGGTGATTAAGAATTGAGCTGCAGTGAACAATGTGGTGCAAATATCTTTATTGCCAAATGATTTTTGGTCCTTTGGGTATACACCTAGAAGAGGAATTGCAGGATCAAATGGCAGGTCTACATTTAGATCCCTGAGTATTCTCCAAACTTCCTTCCATGAGATGACAGCTATGCTGATTAGTATGATGTAAGCACTCCAATTTGCACAAATAATCAACACACTGAAATGGGCATAAATGTATTTATGATCTATGTACAAAAGACTTAATAAAAATAAATAAATAAAATAAAAAGGTGATTAAGTTAAGGTGAGGGCATGAAGGGTGGGCCCTCAGCTTGTGTGAAAGATAAATCCCTGTTAGGAGATGAGATTTGGACACAGACACTGAGAGGGCCAGCAATGTGGATGGACACAGAGAGAGGACGGCCACTGGCAAGCCCAGCAGCGAGGCCTGGACGGGTCCTTCCCTCAGGCCTCACAAGGAGCCTAGCCCCGCTGGCCTAAATGCAGACTCCAGAACCCCGGGTGGGTTTTGGCTGTTTGAACCACCCAGCTCAGGGCTTCCTTAGGACACCTCTAGGAATCTAATTTGGGTTCTTCTTCCTCCCCATCCTTGTGGCTGGGGATTGGCCCCACCCTGTTCACAACCTAACAGGGAAAGGTGGTGTTTTTCTTCCTCAGAGGAACTGTAGATTCACCTCTGACTGCAGGATGGGAGCTCTGAGGCATGTTCTGAAGGACATGGGCCAGACCTGCCTGTAGGTGGGTGGTGTGGAGACAGGAAGGCTCACTGAGGGATGCAGGTCCCAGCAGCCTCAAAAGCAGACTGGGACAACTACACTTTTGTCCCGTTAGTGTTAATGCTCAGACGCTATTGGAGAGCAGGACTGAAAAAGGACACAGGTCCTCTGACATGGACCATGGTAGACCTTGGCCCAGAAGGAAGAAAAACAAGGAGACGCGTCAGGGACTGAAACCAAACAGCACCCACAGGGAGCTTCGTTCTGTCCCCCAAGGAGCCCCACTGGGAGTTTGAGGGAAAGGGCCATGTGACTCCTCAGGGGTCCTGACCTTGCTGGGTGGGAAGGCTTCGGGGTCCCTGGGAGGGAACCAAGAAACTCGCAGAGTGCGATGTGACGATCCCGTCACTCTCCTGCCCCAAATCAAGTGGTGTTGTGACAGAAGCATTACGGAAAACCACTCTGCTGGGACCTAACCAATGCCCAGGCAGAGGCTGCTGTCTTAAGGAAGACATGGCTTGGAATTGCCTTATATACTTGGTATTTTTCACATACTGGGGAGTAGTTTCCTGCTGAAGCATTTTTTTTCTAATGTAAACAACAGAAGTGTGTGGTGTCACTAAGTCTAAACGATTGCACTCAAACATACATACTCAATGCATGTGCCTTTTTAATGTCCCAGGGGTGGGACCAACCTGCCCAGTGAGGCTGACATGACTCCAGGCCTCTCTTTCAGCTCAACCTCACACACCCCCATGCCTCGTGCACATAGGATAGAACAAGAAGCAGACTGGGGCAATCGGGGTCCACGTCAAACAGCAGGCCGGAGAAGCAGCTCAGAGGGAATCCACAGCCGCCCAGAAGCAGCAGTGGTGGAAGGGGGAAGCCTTGGAGAAGTGCAAAGGAGAATCCTGGGGTCTCCACGGGGACAAGGCGCTGCAGGACTTTGGGGCAGACAGCAGAAAAAGCCACTGCTGAGAGAGGAGACTCAGTGACAGCCGTGGCTGCAGAAGAGATCCCTCCATTTATTGAGCACGTACTAGGTGAATCAGTCAGTCCTGTGGCCCAGGGATTAGGGAGCCAAGGGACCGGCCTCCAGGTGCTGGGACCTGTGGCTTCCAGAAACTGCTCTTGCTCCTCTGAACCAGGGGAGAAGCACTAATCTTTTTCTTCCCTCTCTTCTCCTACTCATCTCTCTTCTCTGAACTTCAGGAGCGTCATTAAGTAGCACCATTTATATTCTCAGACCTATTTCTAGAGCAGCAGAAGTGGGTATTTCCATGTAGGTATCTTGCCAGCACTGCAGACACCACGCCCCCTACTCTCACTGCACAAACAGACAAAACCCCAGACCAGCTCTGGAAGGCAGCACTGTCCTCCGCTGGTGTACACAAAGCTCATCTCCGTCAATCCTTCCCGCCTTCACCTTTTCCGCTCGACTGCCATGCTATTTTTAGCTACCTACACACCTACACCTATAGGAAGACACTCTTCTCCCCATTCTGCTGTCACCTTCCCTGTCCCTTCTGTCCTCAATCCTCAACTGTACTGCCGCAGCAGTCTCCTAACTGGTCTTCTACTTTTCTGCAAACTGCCCCTTTCCTTTACACCCCCCTCCATTTTTGGCAGTGGTGGAACTCCCTTTGGAAGAGCAGCCTATGTGCTACCACCTCCCCTGAGCATCCCCCCGGCACGCCTAGTGGGACTAGGCTCTTCCTCTCTGAAATCACACAACCAAGATTTACCTTAATTTGTGCACATGAAGATGCCCCTTAGATGTCGTCCTCTGTGCTCTGTGCAGATCTTTGCAACACCTGACTTGACTGCCTCCCTCACACAGCCTGTAGCCACCTCAAACAAACACGTCCCCCCTCAAAACCTGACAACTCACCCGTCCCCGTTTTGTAAATGGCAGCACTATTCTGTCAGACCAAGAACTTTGGCTTTATCATTGGTTCCTCTCTCTTGCCCTCCTCCCATTCATTGAATGTTCTTCCAGAATATATCCTGATTTCACAACTTCCCATCATCCCTGTTGCTATCTTAGTGTAAACTAGGAACCCTGTATTACTGTCTGTCCAGGATTATTGCAGTTGCCTCATAAAAGATCTTCCCAATACAGTGGTTTAAAAAAAGTATAGATTAAATCATGTTATTTCACTGCTTAACATCCTCCAATGGCTTCTAATCACACTTAGAACAAAATCCAAATTCTTTCCTCTGTCCTACAAGGCTCTTCCCCCGCTGTGTCTCTGACCTTTTCCGCCTACTTTTCCCCTTTGTCCATTCCTTGAACTATAGCCTCAGGACCTTTGCAGATCTTCGCCTGGCTTGCCTCCTGTCTTCATTCAATCTATGTGCCACCTTCTCAGGGAGGCCTTCCCGGACCACCCATGAGAGGACAGTATTCTTTCTTCCCTCTCCTCTCCCCTCCCTACCTTTCCTCTCCCTTGCCCTCCCCTCCCCCTTTCTCTCCCCTCTGCTCCTCTCCTCTCTCCCTCCACCTCCACCTCTACCTCACCTCACTGCTCACTTTACCTCTCCTCTCCTCACCTCTCTTCTCCTGTCACCTCTTCTCACCTCACCTCACCTCTCACCTCATCTCACCTTCTCACCTCTCCTCACCTCTCCTCTCCTCTCCTTTCACTTCTCCTCTCCTTTCACCTCTCCTTACTTCACCTCATTTCACCTTCTCACCTCTCTTCTCCTCTCCTTTCACCTCTCCTCACTTCACCACCTCACCTCTCCTCTCCTCTTCTCTTCTCATATCATCTCACCTCTCCTCACCTCACCTCATCTCACCTTCTCTTCTCACCTCTCCTCACCTCACCTCATCTCACCTTCTCTTCTCACCTCTCCTCTCCTCTCCTCTCCCCTCTTCACCTTTCCTCTTTTCACCTCAGGTCACCTCTCCTCACCTCCCCTCACTTCACCTCACCTTCTCACCTCTCACCTCACCTCACCTTCTCACCTCTCCTCACCTCATCTCACCTTCTCACTTCTCCTCACCTCACCTCTCACCTCACCTTCTCACCTCTCCTCACCTCATCTCACCTTCTCACCTCTCCTCACCTCACCTCTCACCTCACCTTCTCACCTCTCCTCACCTCATCTCACCTTCTTACCTCTCCTCACCTCACCTCTCACCTCACCTTCTCACCTCTCCTCACCTCATCTCACCTTCTCACCTCTCCTCATCTCACCTCTCACCTCACCTCACCTTCTCACCTCTCTTCACCTCATCTCACCTTCTCACCTCTCCTCACCTCACCTCACCTCACTTTACCTCACCTTGTTTAATTTTTCTTCACAACATTCCACACTGGATGAAAGTTCTCATTAACTATTTTCCTTGTCCCCCCCCCACCCCCCCGTCACCTTTAACATGAGCTCTATAAAAACAGGAACCTTGTCTGCTCAGTTAACAAACTTTGATCATAATGGCTCTTGAAGAAATATGCCATTTTTGGTGTCTAGCCTCCAAAATAGTCTGCACTGAGTTTTTCCTTTCATTATTGATGTTCTTGCATAGTCAGTTCCCTCTCCAATTAGGGAAGACCTATGTAACCAAGAAGGCATCTCAAGAATGATGACACGCACACTTCTGAGACTAGGTCATGAAAGCCATGGTGACTTCTGCCGTGTTTTCCTGCATCGCTTACTCGGGGAAAGATGGCTTCCGTGTTGTAGGAATGGATGCTCAAGCAGTCCTGTAAGGTCCATGTGACAAGGACCTGAGATCTTCTGCCAAGATCTAGCATCAACTGGGCAGTCACATGAGTGTGACATTTTTGAAGTGGGTCCTTTACCCCTAATTGAGACTTGAGATGACTGCAGTGCTATCTGGGTACTCAAAGATGAATGCAATATGGTCCCTGATCTCAAGCTGTTCAAAATTCAGGAAGAGCAAAGGTGGGAGGTTAAATAAAGAGGAAGAAAGAGTCAAATGCTTTAGTGGAAGAGCAGCAGGAGCATGGTGGTGGGAATGCCTTGACCCCATAGAGAGAAAGGATTAGAGGAAGCATCCAGGGGAAGAGACACTTGAGTTAACTCCTGAAGAACAAATGTTAGTAACTGATGAACATTGGTTGACATGGCCTCCAAGATGCTGTTGGCTTGGGCTTGGGAATTGTTCTTGAGGCTGAATTATCTTTTTCCCTGATGGAATATTCAAATGAAAGAGAGAAAAGAATGAATGAAGACTTTTGCATTGAGTCTAAATCTAGAAGAATCTGTCCCTCATGTACCTTTGATTGCTTCAACAAAATGAATAGAGAGAGTTATCACTAGCATTTCCTTGACGCACTGTTTCCTTTTTAGCTCTGCTATAGCGTCATTCTGTTAAGGCCTTCCAAAGGTACAGGAGACTGTCAGTGGGTTATTATGACTGAAATGGAAGGGCTGGAAGCATTTTCTGAGGCATCCAAGTGCATAAGGTGCAATCATTAGGTAATGAGTTGGAATTTTAACAGTCCTGAACACATACATCTTAATGAGCATGGTCCCCCAGGGAGGAGGTCAGCCACTATTCCATTGATTTTTGTCATTACTGAAAATGTTCTGAAAATGCATGTCCTCTGGAAATTGTCTTCAAACATACAGCACATTCTTTTGAATTGCCTTGATGATGGTAAATCTTAGTCCTTTGAGTTAACATTTTACTTATGTGCAACAGGTAATTTCCCAGGCCACTCCAGCCCGAGGGAATAGGCAGATGGTACGGCAATGACATAAGCCCATCACGCCACCAGCAGCTACAGTGCTGCCCCGCTGGAATTCTGACCACCTCTCAGTGTGTGTCTAGGGAGTGGGCAGCAACACTGGGATGGGGAAAGGGGAGAGTGGGGATGAGGTTTTACACAGAGACTTATTTTATTTATCTCTTTTAAGCTGTAACCCTCCAATTGCTTGATAGTCCATCGTAGCCCACTCAATGGGAGCCCCACCAAATTTAGAAGACCTTTCTGGAGAAAGTGTGGTTGCTTCCCCATCTTCTAAGAGCAGCAAGCTCTTACCTCTTCCAGGTAGTTTTTCGTTGTCCTGCCTGTGAGCTCCCAGAAAGCCCCTTTCTATGTGCTTGCTCCAGTGTCTCCAGCACCTGCAACAGTGCCTGGCAGACCCAGAGTAAGCACTCAGGTATCTGCTAAGCGAGTTGGTTACCCCCAGTGACAGAGGAGAGGGAATTCTTAGAAATCAGTGATGATCTTTTGTATCAGTGTGGTGTCTGTTGTTATTGCCCTTTTTTGTTTCTGATTGCAATTAATAGAGATCTTACTTTTCTGTTTCTAGTTAATCTGGCCAAATGTTTATCAATTTTATCTTTCAAAGAACCAACTTTTTGTTTCATTCATTTCCTGACTGATTCGTTTGTTTTCGATTTTTATTTCTGATTTAATTTTTCTTATTTCTTTTCTCCTGCTAAGCTTGGGATTGGATTGTTCTTCCTTTCCCAGTTCCTTGAGATGATTCGTTGAGTTGTTGGTGAATTTTCTGTTTCCTGTTTCCTTCTGTTTTTTGGATGTGGGCATCTAATGAGATAAATTTCCCTATGAGGACTGCTTTTGCAGGATCCCACAGATTTTGATAGCTTATGGCTTCATTGTCATTATGTTCAAGGAATCTAATAATTTCCTTCCTTATCTTCTACTTGACCCAGCTCTCGTTCAGCAAGAGGTTGTTGAGTTTCCCCGACTTTGTGTGGCGATGAAGGTTTTTGTTGCAGGTGAGTTCTGCCTTTATTCCCTTGTGGTCTGAAAAACACAAAGTATAATTTCTATTCTGTTAATTTTTTTGAGGTTTAATTTGTGTCCTAGGATATGACCAATTTTGGAGTATGGTCTATGAGCTTGTGAGGAAAGGGAATTCATCACCACAGGAGCAGCTTCAGAACCTGAATGGCCAATCTGCAATGTGATTTTTGGGAAGTATCATGTTTTATCTTAAAGCATATGCAGACTTTTGTATTCTAATCCACAATAAAATCTGTTACATAGAATAAATAATCTTCAAATTAAGTTGATGTTCCCAAAAGATGTCTGATTTTATCATTCTTTCATGAAAGAATGATCTTTTTATTCATTATTAATGAAATTACTCATTCATGACAGAATGGTGTTTATTGAGTGCCTATGGGGTGTCAAGCCTGGTAGAGGGCACTGCAGACCATCTCTCTTGTGACCTTATAATCCTCCTGGCCTCACGTGCTCTCAATACATGTACTCCTTGAAGTTGGAAGAGCTGGGAATATAAGGCCACCATTGTGACATCTTTGACAAGTGCTGAGAATATTTTTAAGTGCCCACTAGCATTTGTGGGAGGTTTAGTCTGTGTTCTAGTTTTCCGTTGCTGCATAACAAATGACTACAAAACTTAGTGTGTGAAACAATACAATTTTGTGGGTTAGGAATTTGGGCAGGGCGATGTGGGGATGGCACTGAGCTTTTGGACTTGCTCCACGTCAACCTGGGCCTCATGTGGGTGGCTAGAGTGGCTGGGACAGTTGGAACGGCCTGCTTAGGGCATGTGTCTGAGTCCTGGATTCTTGCCTTAGCTTCATTTTCTGCTGCTGAAATGAGCATTCCTCATCCATACGTCCGGTGCCAAGACCGGAGTATCTGGGAAAGTCAGGCGCCTTCCTTCTCCACACGGCCCCTCTGTGGGGCCAGCTGGGGCTTCCTCTGGCACGGTGGCCTCAGGACAGTGGGGCTTCTCACATGGAAGAGGGTGGGTACTCAGACTGGACAGCAACAAAACGTCTCTTATGACCTGAGCTTGGACGTCCCAGAATATCTATTCTGTCACATCTGAGTATCAGGCAAGTCACTGAGGCCAGTTCATGGGCAAAGGGAGTGAGTGGAATTAGCCTCACCCCTCCAGGGCAAAAATATTGAAGAACTCGTGTCCACTTTTGGCCTAGCATGCTGTGTCGGAGTGGGCCAAGGGCTTTTCATCTCTGAAAGATCTGTGAGGTGGTTACAACAGCTATTCCCATTCTATGATGAAGAAATTGACTTCCCTTTGAGCCCACTGCTAGTAATCACTACAGCCGGTAACAAATTAAAATTTAATTTCCTTGAATTTATAAAGCAAACAGATAGCATTCTGCCTATTCAGAAATGGCTTCAGGCAGACAGAAGTGAGTGGAGGCGGGAGGTCGGTCCTTACTGTAAGTCCTCAGAGGAATGCCTTGTCTGTTCTGGTCACATAACAAGCCCATCTTTGAGCCAGGACCAGAGAGAGGGTTTGGGGCTCCAGAAAGAATGTTGTAGGCTATAAACTAAAGCAGGTCTGCCTGGGGGCATGTGTGAGCTACTGCTGGTAACCCGGCCTGGGATATTGCTTTCTTCAGGGCAAATGAAAGAGAACATGTATGCCAATTTTTTTTTTTTTTTTCTCTCTTCTTTTCCAACCTAAGAAAAATAGTGGCGAGTCTCTGGAATGACCCTAACAATCCCACATTCATGAAGTGGCTTGGATCAGCAGGACTCGTGTTTGGAATGGAAAGACCAGGCTGAGGAAAAGGAAAGTGGAATTTCTCTTTGGAGTTTCTGGTCCCTCCTTAGCTGATGGCTTTGAATGGCTTGAAAAGCTAGAAGGAATTTCTGCACTTAGCACACTTCCCGAGGCTGCCCACAGCCTCGATCCAAAACACATTTTGTGGTTTTGAGTGTGTTCTTATTCTGAAGCATTATGATAGGTGCTGCCCTGGGCTGGTCCCGGCAGTGCAGGGTGGTCACCCCGCAGGTCCTGTTTCCGGACCAAGCACTGACTTAATGGTGTCTTGTCTCCCGGGCACCCACTGAAGCCTGTGAGGCAGGGCCCGACAGAGATCTGGTTTCAGTCAGTCTGTCTCGTGCAGCCTTGTTTGACAAGCTGCAGAGGCTGGGCTCCTGGTTTTTAAAGAGAAATCCTAGTTTTATGGAAGATTTTTTTTCCTTTCCTTCAAAAGATGAGAAAGTTACCAGTTGCTGTGGCCAACACATGAAATGCCTTAAAGATAACAACCTCTCTCTGCTCATGTCATGTCTGCGTTCACCAAACATTCATCGAGACGTCAGTTTTGTGCCAGGTAGTGTCGCAGCACCTGTTTGAGATACGCCCATGCACAAAATAGACTTCGTTCCTGCCCTTGTGAAGAGTGCAGTCTAGGGGGGGAGACGACATTGGGCAGGCCCCCAAACGAGTATAAATACATGCTGTGGATGAGAGACACAAGTCCTCAGAGAGCATGGTGGAAGGCATGTCTCAAGCACCAAGGAAAAGACCTGCAACCAGGGCCTTGTGGATAGGCCTCCAAGTGCAGAGCAGAGAGACCTGTGCACAGACAGAGGGGACAGAATGGGTGGAGCTCAGTGGGCCAGACGACCCTGGGAGACACGGAGGGCCAGGTTGTGCAGGACCTAAAGGCCAAGGAAGGGTCTTGTGTTTTGAACTCGCCCAACGGGTTTATTTAAACCACTTTCTGTCATCAATAGCTGGATTGGATGCAAAGTCCTGTCAGTCACTGAGCTAATTAATTAGACCTTGAAGCAGCCAATTCGGAGTCAGGCCCATCAGGCTGAGGCTGCTGGCTGCTCCACGGAGAAGGTGGGGTGGGTTGGGGTCCAAAATAAAGCACTAGCTTGGGAGGAAGATGGGATTGAAATGAGTGTGTTTTCCAATTTACCCTCCACTTACACTTCCTTTCAGTTAAAAACTCCTGAGTATAGCCTATAAGCAAAATGTCTTGAGAGATGCAAAAGGTCCCTTCTCTGCGGGGGCTCGTGTCTCATGCAGTCACTGGGCAGCATCTGCAGTGCCACTGGCCACAGAGCCCCATAGGAATTGTCTGTTAATTTTGTGGTTTTCATTTTGATTCCCATCTAAAACCTATTTTTCTGGTTATAAAGGAAAAGAAGATTCTGTTGTTTGCACTAATGATTTAGACTTTAGTGACTGAGATCCATGGAGGCTCACGAGCCCACAGGTGCATTTCCAGGAGTCTGTGAGAATTGTTTCTCCCCTTATTCTTTTAGTTTGTCTGTAGATCACTGAGTTTGACAAACTAATCTATTCCCACACATCACTGTTACAGATTTAAAAAACAAAACAAACAAACAAAAACACTAAGGCCTAGGAAAGGTAAAAATAAAATTCCTGCGATATTTAGGATTTGCGGTGTGCATTAGAGATTACATTTAACAGTTTTCTGTATGCTTCCTCTCATTGCTTTTTTGCAAATTTATATGAAACCACAACATAGACAGTATGATTATCCTTGTCATAGAGATTTAAAAAAATTGAGGTTTGTAGCTGTGAAGTAAATTGTTCAAATTCAACTCCTAATGAATGTAAATGTGGACTTGGAATGAAAATCCTCTGATTCCCAGTCCAGCAGTTGTCCCATTGCCACAACCTGCTAGCATTTAGGACAACAGACACCACCCATTGAAATCTGCAGCCTCTGATCCATGAGTGAGCTTTAGTTTTATTTTACCAATTACACAAAAGTTCCTCATTTGCTCATAGTCATCCCGTGATATCTTAACAATTTCCTCTGCTTAGCTGTGGTGGTTTTAAAATGTCTACAACTTCTTTGATTGCTCCCATAAAGGAGGTGTATGTATCTACCCATTAATAAGAGACTCTATGTGAATTCTGAGACTGGATCATAAAAAGGACACAGCTGCCACCTGGTCCTCGTAGGACACTCCTTCCTGGAGCCCAGCCACCATGCTGTAGGAAGCCCTGACCACAGGGAGGGAACATGTACACGTGCTCAGCTGACACCCCCAGGCACAGTCCCCACCAACAGCGAGTCTTCCCCTCAGATTTGTGAGTGGGAGAGATGACGCCATCCAGCTGTAACCACATGAGGAAGCCTGTGTGAGAACCATCAAGCTGAGCCTGCAACCTGGAGAGGTTTCGTCCTTCCAAAATTCAGAGGTTGGAGCCCCAATATCTGTCTTGAACAGGGAAAGAGAAGAATCTTCATTTGGCTCACTTAATTTCTAGTCTATAGTCACTAAAACGTCATGAGAGTTTGGATATCCCCATGCTGCCTGAGGCACTCTCTCCTACAGAAAGCAGAGTTGCCTCCTGCTTGGGGACAGCAGGTATCAGGAAGGCCTCACTCCACAGGGTCGTGCAAATGCCCCACAGGGTGGGCACCACACAGCTGCAGGGGGATGCCACACATGGAGACCAGGAGTGTCTCGGGAACTGGAAGATTGGAGGGAAGAATGCCTTGTGTTCTAAGTAGGTGTGTTGGGATTTGCAAACATCAGCAAGGTATGGTCTGATGGGAAAGATAGGCAGGCAAGCAGTTAGCAGGGTAGGAGAGAGAAGTGTTTAACCCTGCTGAGGAAGTCCAGGGAAGTGAACTAGGGATGTGGCTTTTGAATAGAGTTTGCTAAGAAGAGGAGTTTAGGAAGAACATTCTGGGTATGAGAAATCCCACATGCAAAGTCTCCAGAGTACAGGGGAGTGCAGTCAAGTGGGGAATGGACCAAAAGGTCCCGCAGTAACCTGACCATAATGGCCAAGTCAGCCTGGCCTTCCAGGTGGGTTCTCTGTGAGCAGAGCTGACATGGCAGGTGCAGGGAGAGTAGCCCTGAACAGGCAATGTGGAGCCTGACAACCGTGAGGCAGTTCTTCCCCTCTGTCTTTTTGGGGTCAGAGGTGGGAGACGTTTGTACACACAGGAGCCTTCTGTAATTATGACATGAGTTGTCCCATTAAGACCAGTTCTCCAATTCATTTTACCCCAAAGTTGGTCAGATCACAAATGGGAAGGAACTGAAGGCCTGGGAGGCTGGGTCAAGGAGTGAAGGTGTGTGTTTGTCTGTAATCCTAGCTGTCTCTGCAGTCAATGGGGAGCACCCAGGGCTATTAGAGGCTTACAGATACTTGAGCATCTGGTCAAGGATCTCTAGGTGGTCAGCTGATGTGGCCCAAGGGAGGGAATGCAGAGACTCTTCCTCTCCTTCACAGTTTCACACTGGACTCACCCAATTCAAGGTTCTTTAATAGCTACTTTAGGACATCTTTGAAGACAAGCCAAGTATACTCTTGTAAAAATAATGCTAGTTTCAACAGTAAACATGATTATAGTCTTATGGACTAAATGTTATGTATTTCTAAAATTCAGATATTGGATCTCTTATCTCCAGTATGGCTGTATTTAGAGATGAGGATGTTAAGGAAGTAATTAAGTCATAAGGATGGGGCCCTGATCCAATAGGATTAGTGTCCTTATTAAAAGAGATATCAGATAGCTCATTTTCTCTCTCAGCTCACATCACCAGGGAATGGCCATGTGAGGATATAGCTGGGAACATGGCCACCTGGTAGCCAGGGAGAGAGTCCTCTCCAAGAGTTGGATTGGTCTGCATCTTGATCTTGGACTTCTGGACTCTAGAACTGTAAAAAATAAAACTCTGTTGTTTAGGCCAATCAGACTGTGGCATTTTGTTATGATAACTCAAGCTAACACAAGTAATCACAATAGTTATCACGGGAGGGTCACTGTTAGAGGAGATAGGCAGGCCCATCAGTGCTCTGTTTATTAACTATAGTCATTAACGGTGACACCACTGTCTCCATTTTACATCTAAGGAGACAGGCTTAGTAATTTGGCAGAGGCAATGCAGCTGACATGTGGTAGAGGCGGGACCTTACCCAGCACAGGGCCCAGGGACCCCACCCTTAACCCTGGGGTCCTTAAACTACGGCCCGCGGCATGCCACATGAGGCTGTGTGATTGTATTTGTTCCCGTTTTGTTTTTTTACTTCAAAATAAGGTATGTGCAGTGTGCATAGGAATTTGTGCGTAGTTTTTTTTTTAACTATAGTCCACCCTCCAACGGTCTGAGGGACAGTGAACTGACCCCCTGTTTAAAAAGTTTAAGGACCCCTGCTTCACCTACACCACTGGTCCTTGAGAGGCTCATGGTAAGGTCTGAGTTCAAAGCAGAGCATTGTCTCACGGTGTGGGAACCCAGGACATTGGCACCTCTCTGCCAGGTGACTTGTTCAGGCCAAGGCCAAGAGGCCTCCTTTCCCTGTGCACCCCAGGGAGTGGCTTGATGTTTCTTCAAGGAGGTTGGAACCTATGATGCTCAGACTTGCCCAGGATGTTGTCCCTCCCAGAAGCATCTCTGCCTCTGTTTTCCCATAAAGGGCAAATGTTATTTAGAGGCCCCATCCTGCCTGCACACGAGGGAGATGGGAACTGAGAGTTGTAAAGAAGCTTCAGTGAACCACAGAAATACATTTTCTCCTAATCATTTTGGATCCACTTGCCCATTACCCAGTTGAGAAAAACCTTGAAGAAAAGCAATTTCCTAATATGGCTTTTTGAATATACAATGTAAACACTTGCGTTCATGGGACAAACAGGCTTGAACTGTCATCGGGTTCCCTAGAGACACATTTTTCTTTCTATTTTCTTCTCTGTGATGTGACATTATAGAGTGTTGGGGATGGAGGGGGTCTTGTAGACTTATGCATTTTCCCATTGATTCTCTCATGTTATTTCGATTATACATAATTTTCCCAGAAAGATCATCATAAACCATTTGGAACGGTCACACTTTTAATGGGTGCTGAAGATTTTTCTCTCCAGCTTTGTCATCAAGAAGTCAGCACTCCCATCGGGAGTTGGTGGGGGACCAAGGACAGCCCCCTACTGCGCTGGCCTCACACAACAGTGGCTTTTTTCTTCTGGCCCTGGCTTGAATCTGAGCTTCAAAATGGGAAGATCTGGCAAAAACTGGACACTAAATGGCTTTTTCCTATTGTTCAGATCGACTTCAAGCTGGAAGCTCATGGAGCACTGCAAACTCAGCTTGGCACCAGGCTTAAGAAAAAGTTCCAAGAGCAGAGTCCTTCCTCTCAGCCAGGCTTTTCCTGCACAAAGAGCACTTTGCATGCCCTCAGGGCCGACCCCGCAGAGCAGCCTTCAGACAGCCCCCATGACCAAACCTGGCCAAAGCCATTCTCCACATGAGGTCCCTTTGGCTCCACGTGTATCTCTATTTATTTGTTTGTTTATTTTTTCTCCATATGTATTTCTAAGACTTCTGCAATCTTTTGCTGCCTTTCTCCTATGATTTCCACCTCTTTTTCTTCCTGATACTTGGTGAAGGACTGTTAGAAGTACGATCACCTCCTGGTGGCTCCGTCCCAACCTGGACAAGCAGCCTCCAAGAAGCACTCTTAGAATCTCCTTGGTTGCACTTTGTGCAAAGCGAATGCATCTGTCAGCCATAAAGTAGAGGCCTGGCTCAGACCATAATTCCTGGAGGTAGTGCCTGAGACACATCCTGGCAGATCTCCTAAATAACTTTTAAAGAAAAGCATAATCTTTTGCACGAGCGTCTTCAGTACCTTCACACAAATGTGTTATTTTGGGAGGAAACACGCAAACAAAAAGACACAGCGCAGTGTACACTGATAGTAATTCTCAAAGTTGCCAGGTATTGAGTGTTTATGTGTTTAATAATTTTATACACATTATTTCAATTAAAACTCTTACCTTAACTCCACAATAACCCAAAAAGGGAGGCTGTGTAATCAGCACCATTTACAAATGTGGAAAAAGACTGAGGACATTTCCAGGGTCATGGAGCTTACAGAGCTTGAATGGGGGAAGGACACTGAATGACCAGAGATGATGGGGCTGCTGGATGGAACAAAGCAGAGCAAAGGTGATGCAGCTAGGAGAGCAAGGGTGACAGAGGAGTGGTGGGGTGATGCCAGGCAGCAGAGACAGAGGAATAGGGTGGGCACTGGGGACGGAGCAGTTCTGAGCACGTGACACCCACACCACCCAACACCCCCATCTCACCCACCCAATACTGAGCTGGTGACACCTGTGAAGTGGGCCCCACGGCCACCTAAGCATTCATGAACAGTGTGGAAGGGAAAACCCACCATAGTTCTCTCGAGTGGGTGACTACAGTACCTTCTGGACTCCTGGTTTCTCTTCCCCTCAGCTGCTGGCCCATCGAAGGCCCTTACCCTGGGCTGGCCCAGCCTCTCATAACACTGATGAACAGTCCCTGCATGCAGATAAAGGCTCCCATCAGGCCTTCCTTGCTGAACCTTCTGATGGGTCCTGCTGACCTGGCCCTCAGCCCTGTCCAGAAAGCTGGCCAGGAGAAGCACTGCCAGCCTGCACAGCCTCCCGACAGCTGGAGAGAACCTTCAGGGCTTCGTGAGGGCGGCAGGGAGAGGTGCAGCTTCCTGTAAGGACTTAGTGTGGTGAGCAGCCTGGACTGTGAGAAAGCTCTGGCCTAGGGGTATAAGATGATGCGAAAGCCTGCCCGGGTGGCTTCCTGGCTCCCCAGCCAAACCGCCATATCGCCGGTGGAGGACTCATCTTGAGACAAGGCCTCTCACTTTGCACAGGCACAAAAATAGAAAAGCAAAACATTTGTGTTTCAAAAGAGCAATGCCAGGCAATTTTTAAACCAAAGAGATGAATTTCTACCAAAATTAAGTGTCTGTCTGCTGGTCAGTGATTGCATCGTGAGAAAGTAGCTGAGGGGCTGTCACTATGCTCACAGACCGTGTTTAGGATGGGCTATTGTGCAGCCAGACCAGGAAGCATGCACCAAATTCTTCAGGGAGAGGTGGGAAGTCATCTGCTGCAGAATGTGCAGGCCGTGATTTGCCATCAAGTTTCCGTGTTCCTAGTTGCAGTTCCCTGAAGCTGAGCTCCGTGGTGAATAGCCAGGGATCCGTGTACTTAAATGCACTAATAAATCCTATGCAATCCTTAGGGAAGCCAGCCTCTCATGGCTGGCGGGATGTCAGCCAGGGTAAGGCGGCCGGTGCTGAGAGGGGCTTCCTAGCAGCCCCCAAACCGCAGAATACGAGCACCTTCCCAGCCTCACCCGCCATCTCAGGCCCCTTTCCTTCTCTGGCCACTGGGCTTCAGTGGGCAGACAGAGCAGCATGGGACGCTTGCTGGACACTCTGGCTCAGCCACTTAGGGGTAGGAGGCAGGAAGGCTGAGGGAGGAATGTGGAAGGAAGCGGTCAGGTGACTTGGCCACCACGCCACGGTGGACACAGGCATCACAGGAAGTGCAGGAGCATGGCCACCCTCAGCCTCCTGGCTCCTGGAAGGACAGCGGGCAGCTCCCCAGCTTGAGGAGGTGGGTCCTCAGTGAAAGCCTTGTGCTCTCCCCCCCATCCCGCCTTCAGGTAAACGTGTGTATTTAACTAAAACCATAACCACAAAGGCTCGTGAAATTTTCCTGGAAGCTGATTAAAGCAAAGACACTTAGCAGTAGTAGATAAAATTAAGCTATGTACCAATTCCTTTTGGTTTACAAGTCTCTGGATTGTTTGTTTACACATTAAGAGCAAAAACAAGATTGTAGCCTTTCCTCTTAATTGCAGTAATGATACTTGTGCCACCCACAGGAGAGGCCTCTTGATCTCATGTCCAAAGGGCAGCTACGTGGTCTCTGGCTCTCAGGCCTTCACAGGCTTTTCTCATTTTCTGCTGACCACTGGCCTGTGAAGCAAGCTGGAGGAGTGTGTGTTCTCCCAGCTGCATTTCTCTCCTCCCCCTTCTCTCTCTCTCTGCTGCTCCTGGGTAGTAACAGGAAGAGCTCACTTCCTAGGGATCAAAAGGGATTGCAATTTCTGTGATCAATTGTATGTGGTTAGGCATTCTCTGAATATCCTGAATGTGGAAGTAGTCAAAAGCCCATAATCTGGATAATAGTGGTCTGTGCTGGCCACATCTCTCAGGAAAGCTCGGGAAACCTGGGTCAAAAAACTTACAAGGGCTTGTCTGGCTCTCCTGCATTCAGTGTCCAAGTGGGCTGAGTGCTTCCTTTGGGTCACCCGATACACAGCAATTTGAAGCGTCACTGTAACCCTCTGTGTCTATCCCTGCAAGTCACGCCTGAATCCTTTCTCTGTTTGATCGTGAAGGAATGCTGCTCCAAAGACTTGGGGTCGGCAGGGCGCAGTAAATCAATCCAGATACACTCCTAATGAATGGTAAATTAAACGGCGTTTGTTTTAAGTTCATAGGCCCTCTTGGAAGATGCCTTTTTAGTGCAAACAAAATTCCTGGGTTATAGGTATGGGAGGCTGTGGGGGTGGGGTATGGAGGGCTTACAGTGTCTGGGTCCTTTTAGAAACAATTCTTTAAAAGTAACGAAAATATCCCCAGTGTTCATGTGCCCAACTGAGTTTTGGCCATGCCATGTCTTCTGTAGCCCTTACCATGGCATAGAACTTTCTGGACACTATGGAATCTGGGGTGCCCCAGATGCCTGGTCCAGTTTTTACCTTGGCTCGCTCAAGTGGTTCTGGGGGGCCAGGTAGGTGTTTCTGAGAACCTGCTTTCTTGTTCCCATGCAATGGTGGAGACATAGCCCCTGGCACTGAGATTAAGTCACTCAGCCCCCTGTCCCTCCTCCCCCCAGTGACTGGAATAAACTTGTTAGAGCCACATCAGAAAGAATAGTACAGCCTTTAGTCTTCCATGGCCCCTAAGCATTTTGGTAATAAATAATAAAAGGTATTTATTAATGTTACAGTGACATTGTGGAATTCAAATGCTGTTAACCATAACATTTTCTTCCTCAAATGTTAAAAAGAAAGGAAAAAGTATTAGGATTGGGGAGGCAGGACAGAGGGAGCAGTGGCTTTAAAACCTGAGGAATGTGGTAAAGAGAGCCTTGTGTGTTTTTTTATAATCATAGAGTAGGGGGAGAAAGTGGAGAGAAACATGGGCAGGAAGTCCGGGATCAGGGCTCCAGGCCTGGCGTTGCCACTGTCTGGCTGTGCTGCCTCAGAGCCAGCCCTGCCCCTGCCTGATCTGGGCTTCTCATTTGTCATCAGATAAAGGGGCCAGGGGCCTCCTGCTGTATCAGCTCTTTATTCAGCTCTCTCAGAAGACCTCTGGGCCAGGCTATCCTGAAATTCAATGACATACTCTTCTAAGCCATGTTCCTTTCAACCAAAAGAGGCCAGACTCAGTTTTGGTGATGAGTTAGGGAAGGAGAAACAGGCCCCATGTGTCCCTTGCCTCAGTTTACTGGGCTGTGGACATGATAGCAAAGTCCTCCCTGGATGCCTCTCTGACACTGCAGAGGGCATCTGGCTGGATAGCATCGTGGCTGGAAGGACAGGCTCAGGAGTTAAGCTTTTGACTTGGAGTCTAGCCCTGGGTTACCTACAGCTATCTGTGGGACCTCAGGCACGTTGTTCAACTTCTCTGATCCACAAGGTCCTCATTCAGAAAATGGTATTAAATCAGAAAAGGAATGTCAGGCCTACTGTAGTGTTTGACACTTAAGCTTTCAATTAACAGCAGCCAAAGAAACCACCAACAGTAACAAAACTGTTTCTTAGGCCTAGTCTCTCTAGAGCAGTAACTAAGGGTAACAGAGGCTGGGGTTGGGGGGTACAGGGAGCTAAGTGACTTAATCTCTGTGCCTGGGGCCGTGTCTCCACAACTGAATGAGTGAGAACTGTTTGTGACTGGGGGGTTTTAGCTCAATCTTGGGACCCCTGAGAATAGCAGGGAGGCTGTGATTTGTGCAGAAGCCTTATCCAAATGCCATCAGGCTTGGGGTGCAGGTGGGGGGTGTCCTAGCAAACCTTAGGGTGTGGACCTGGATTCTAGGAAGGACAAAGGAAGCTACTGGACACAGCACCAGAGCCCCCTTCAGCAAGGATGTGTGGGTTTTCTGTCGTTATTTTCATTCCTCAGGGCAGACCTGTTAAAACTACCTGTGTGTGTGTGTGGTTATTTGCCACAGGCTGGACCTGTGCCCACTGTAGGATCTCAGAGATCAATGGTCCCACCCTATCCTTGGGGAACTGGCCATCCAGTGCTGTCAGTAAATTGGCAGTGACAACAGATGACACTAGTCTGTGGAAGGCAAGGCCAGGGGCCATGGCAGGTAGGGTGAACGTTTTGATTTGCCCAGGATTATCTTGACTTTAGTACTAAAAATCGCACCTCCCAGGAAGCCTCTCAGCCCCAGGCAAACTGAGCCAGCTGTTGGCCCTCGTGGGAGAAGCCAGTGGAGCAGCACCTCACCTGGTCTTCCCTAGTCAGGAAGGGCTTCTTGGCAGAAGGGATGGCTGAGAAGGACACGTAGTAGTTAGTCAGGCCAAGATGAGTAGGGGTAGGAGGTGGAGAGAGTCCCAAGCAGAAAGACCACACATACAAAGATCTACGGGCATTAGAGATCCCGAGGAGGTAGGGGAGGCTGGGGAGACAGTGCAAGGCCCTGCACGGCCCTAAAAGTGTGTCCCATTTGCTGATTTCTCAGCTGCGCTGTGGGGCACACTGTTTTTAGGTAGTGCTTATGCTGAGCAGGGAAGTGAGAGCACTGATTCTTCCCAACATCTGTTCCCACTCTTTGATCCCAAAGCAGAAATCCACACCATTGGGCCAGCCACTAGGGAGGTGTCCACCCTGTGCAGGAGATAAATGGCTGGCACCTTCCTTTTCTGTTTTCAGTCTGCCTTGATGAATAACACAATCATCACACACATGCTCTGCCAGCAATGACGTGTCTGTCTTAATGTTGGCTAGAGTAGCTGTGCTTGCTGGGCCACCACCAGCTGGCTGAGCCACTGTAGAGATGCAAGTTTATTTATTTTGTTTCTCTAAGTGAAAAAAACTCCTTTCTTGGTGAGGCATCGCACCCTTTCCCATGCTCATGAGGACCTAGAGAGCCAGCTGGGGTGTGTTTTTTCCCTCATTATGCCCTAAATGCTTGCTCTATAGGAATGCTCTTTGCCTTGTTTTTGTTCCTTGCAGAGTTCAATCTGTCAGTATGAACAGTATTAAATCAAGAGGGTACTTGTTTAGCTTTTCAGCACTTCTTTCCCAAAGCAAACCACTTTGGGAAAGGTGAGTTCTGGATTGCTAATCCTTTAGGTATGTGTTTAATCTTCTAATATTGAGCCGACACAGACACATTGGGAGAAACATCTGGGTATCTTTTCCAAAGCCTCTCCCAGAAAAGAAAAGAGCATGGGGGAAATAATCTTGACATCACTGAGCAAAGCTTTATGACTAACCCCTTTACTGCCACCGACAAGGCGGCTAATGCACATTGCTCAATGAGAGAAAACGTCCCAGGCCTCGCTTCACGGCAGGCAGAAAGCCGTTCTGTCTTGCCAGCACTTTGTACAAAGTGCCAAGCCCTTATTACTCTTTTTGGCATTCACTGTAAGAACGTGAATCATGATGCATCAGTCTGATATTCGTGTGGCTGTGCAGTGTTAGGTCCCCGGACCTCCGTGCAGCGGCTTTCTTTGGGGGCCACTTCCTTTTCTGAGCATGCGCAATTAGGCCCCACCTCTGTGCGGCGTCTCTATTTGGTCTCCACTTCCGTTACTGAGCAGAGCCGCGTGAGCTCCGACGATGGGGCTCACGGGAGCGCGCGGGGGCTTATGGGAGAGCGCGGGGGCTCACGGGAGCGCGCGGCGGCCTCGCTCTCGCTGTCTTCGCCTGGACTCCACGCCGAGGCGTATGCAGATTCCAACACGTCAGGGACGCTCGGCCTGAACTTACCACCGTCTCCGCAGTGTCCACCGAGGCAGGAGCTGGGCTGGAGTTCTGGAGCTCTAAGGTACACGTTTTCCAGCTTCCCAGACACAGTCGTGGGGCCGAGCTGGGTGTTAAACCCTGGAGGCCGGGCCTTTCCTAGAGGCGGTTATAGTCTGGAAATCCGTCCAGGGTTTGGCCGTCAAGTTTTAAACTCGATGAAATGTTCAGATGAACGGCCTGTCCGTGTGAGGGTTAAGTGCACATGTTTCAAAGCCTGAGTGAAGCGCTGGGCTCTTCTGCTTTGCACAGCCGATATATTCAGTTAAAGGTCTTTTGAGACAGAGTCTCAATGTGTCGCCCTGGTAGAGTGCAGTGGCCTACATAGCTCACAGCAACGTCAGACGTTGTGCTCAAGTGGCCCTCTCGCCTCAGCCCCCAGAGTAGCTGGGACTGGAGGCTCCCAACACATCGCCTGGCTCTTTTTAGAGACAGGGTCTTGCTCTGGCTCTGGCTGCTCTCGAACCTATGAGCTCAGGCAATCCACCCCTGTCGCCCTCCCAGACTGCTGGGATTACAGGCGTGAGCCACCATGCGTGGCTCATTTGAAGGTCTTAATAATGTTGCTAAACCACCGGGGCAGCAACAGAAATACTATATATTACACAGGCAAGGAGGAAGGGTGACGGCTGTGAGGAACAGGCCTTGCCCCAGCAACAGCCCAGCAGGGTACAGCTACTTGCACTGATGGTGGCAAGGACACCAAAACTGATGGTTCATTCACTGATTTGTTCAATGGCTGTTCTGTGCGGACTGCACGTCACTTGCTTTGCAGGGTCCACACTCCTGTTCTCTCGTGCCTAACAGTTTGGTCTGACAGACAGATATTAGACAAGTAATCACTTAAAAATACATAAAATGTTAACCTGGACAAGGAATTGCACAAGTTCCTGTGAGAAGCCTTGAGTAAGTGGGGGACATTGCTGGACTGGGACCTGGATGGTGCGAAGTTGCCACAAAGGGAGCGGCAGGCACACGTGAAGTGGGGCAGTTTGCTTGTCCTTAATAACTGAGAGTCAGGGTCAGATGTGGAGCTCAGGGCTTCCAGCAGGGGTCTCTGATACCCCTGCCTGGTAGAGCCTCATAGTAGTAGAGAAGCTCTGTAGCTGTGTGTCAAGGACAGTGGCTGTTGGTCACCTGTGGCCATTAAGCACTTGAACTGGGTCTACTCTGAACAATTGAAATTTTATATAATTTTAATTAATTTACACGTAAATGGCCAAATATGGCTACCATATTGAAAGTACAGATCTGTCTGATCCACATCTTGAACTAGCCCAGCCTCCAGAGGGTCATTAAAAAGGGAAAGAAATGATTATTCTCTGAGATGGTAATAACCATGTTAATTTCAGGGACTCCATTCATTCCCTCTCTCACTCAGAAATACAATGTATTGGGTACCCATTGTGTGCCAGGCACTAGCCAAGACTCAAGCTCCCCTGATGAACAAGACCAAGCTCCCACTCCTGATGTGTCAACAGCCTGATGGGGCAGACACTCACTGTAGCAGCAGTGCATGGTGTGACTGCACTGGCAGGACCCTGCTCTTTTAGGGTCACTTCCCATGGGAAGAACTGAGGGATAATTCTTCTCCAGCTTAACCCTGGGTTACCCAGCCCTATTGGCGAAGGTTGTGACTGCTGAGTTCCAACTGCCCCACACTCCCAGGTCTTCACACACACTACACAATTAAAAAAACCACAAAACTCCCAAATTCAGTGTACTGATATTAGAAAAAGAGGTAGATTTTCATTTCCATAGACTTTTCATAATAGGACATCTATTGCTGAGTTTGGGGAAGGAGTTGAGCCCCTCTGAATAATATTCTTCATGCATACATAGATCAGGGGACCTCCACTCGAGCATCTAGTGAGTGACACAGAGTTTTAGTCAGAGCCAAGCTGTGCTTTTATGAGACATTCAGGCATTGACTTTTGCTTCTTGCTCAGGCAAAAGAGAGAGGTAATATGCTTATTTTCTAAAAGCGCTTTCTCACGAGCAGTGCTGCTCAAACACTTCCATCCTTCCTGCTGTTACATACAGAATGTCAGCAGTTATGACCTCATTGTAAAAAAAAAACACTTCCTGGTACTGAATTATTCTCATTATGCCTAAATATTTAATGCCTGCCAATATTCATTTACATCGTCACTTTAAAATAATTTGTTTCCAATTATTGGGATCTACTAAATTACCTTCTCAAACCAATCACCTGAAAAAACATTCCTTGCCATGAAGAGTAAAGAGACAGTTCCCATGATGACCCCAGGACACTAGCCCAGGGAGTGCCTCCCTATGGCACATTGGTTTTCCCCTTGGGTTCTGGCTTCCAGCTTGTTCTTCCATCTCAGAAATCTGAGGACCAAAAGCCCAGAGGGTGTGCCCCTCCAAGCTGTTCAGTGACAACTGAGTGCACCAGAGTTGGTGTGGTGGTGGTGGTGGACAGGATTTAAAAATACAGGAACAGCCAGCTCCCCAGATACACTGAATGAGAACTGTCCAGGGGGCCTGGAAATCTGTATTTTAAAAACATATTTCGAAGGATTCAGCAATGACTGGTTAACAGACTAGAAAATACTACCTTATTCAGTTAGCATATCTTATACTGTTGCCTTTATGACACAACTTTCAAAGTGTGAAGTTTATTGAGTCTCTTTTTGTCCCAAATTAAATGAGTACCTCCAAACTCCCTAACTCTGAAGTGGCCCTCCCCTTCTCTCTCATGCTGACAGGGATTGTGTTCCGGTCAAAGCTTGTCTGCCTTCTCCAGTGTGTTTTGCATATTTCTTTGTTCTCTGATGCTTCTTGTGCCTTGCACTTCCCTTTGGTATTTCTTTCTGTGAAGGTCTCAGTAGTAAACTTTTTTAGTTTTTGGAAGTTGAAAATACCTTTATTTTTATATTATCAAGAGTGAGTCTTTATTTGGTTATGAAAAGATAAAGCTACAGTTGTGCTCATCAGCACAGAGAAGATATTACTCCATTGTCTTGTGAAACCCATTGTTGCTTATGAAAAATCAGCTGTTAATAATATAAATTATCATTCCTTTAAGGTAATGCTTTTCAACCTTTTTTATCTCAAGCACACTTTAACCTATAGTTAAACTTCCACAGCACACTGAAATTAGGTTGATCCAAAAAAAGGCATATAAAAAAAGTATATACTTACTGTGCTTTGAGCTTCTTTTGAAAATAATTTAATTAATGGTCTTTAAATTTTTTCATGGCACAGCAGTTGAAAATCACTGCTGTAAGGTAATCCGTCTTTTCCCTTTGGTAATGTTTATTTTCATGTAATGTAGTTTATGTACAGGTTTGTAGTTAGTGATTGTATCTAGATTCCATGTTCTTTTTCAATTTAAGGATTTATAATTTTCTTTAAGTTTGAAAACATTTCTATCATGGTCTTCAAATAACACCTTTCATTTACATATTAGACCTTTTCATTCTATCTCTATAGCTTTTTATCTTCTGTTTTATATGCTCTGTCTCCAACTCTGAACTGTGTTCTGAGTGATTTGTTGACAGCTATCTCTAATTTACTAATTTTCTTCTCAACTCTACTTTGCTGTTTTACATTAAAGCTAATCTTTTTTTTATTGTTGGGGATTCATTGAGGGTACAAGAAACCAGGTCACACTGATTGCATTTGTTAGTTAAAGTCCCTCTTAAAATCATGTCTTGCCCCCAAAAGGTGTGTCACACACTAAGGCCCCACCCCCTCCCTCCTTCTTTCTCTCTCTGCTCTACCCTTCCCCCACCTCCACCATGTCCTTAATTGTCATTAATTGTCCTCATATTAAAATTGAGTACATAGTGTTCATGCTTCTCCATTCTCGTGATGCTTTACTAAGAATAATGTGTTCCACTTCCATCCAGGTTAATACAAAGGCTGTAAAGTCTCCATTTTTTAATGGATGAATAGTATTCCATGGTATACATATACCACAGCTTGTTAATCCATTCCTGGGTTGGTGGGAATTTAGGCTGTTTCCACATTTTGGTGATTGTAAATTTAGCTGCAGTAAACAGTCTGATGCAAGTGTCCTTATGATAAAAGGATTTTTTTCCTTCTGGGTAGGTGCCCAGTAATGGGATTGCAGGATCAAATGGGAGGTCAAGCTTGAGTTCTTTGAGGCTTCTCCATACTTCCTTCCAAAATGGTTGTATTAGTTTGTAGTCCCACCAGCAGTGTAAAAGTGTTCCCTTCTCTTCACATCCATGCCAGCATCTGCAGTTTTGAGATTTTGTGATGTGAGCCATTCTCGCTGGGGTTATATGGTAGCTCAGGGTGATTTTGATTTTCATTTCTCTAATAGATAGGGATGATAAACCTTTTTTCATATGTTTGTTAGCCATTCGTCTGTCATCTTTAGAGAAGGTTCTATTCATGTCTCTTGCCCATTGATACATGGGATTATTGGCTTTTTTCATGTGGATTAATTTGAATTCTCTATAGATCCTAGTTATCAAGCTTTTGTCTGATTCAAAATATGCAAATATCCTTTCCCATTGTGTAGGTAGTCTGTTTGCTTTGGTCCTTAGCTGTACAGAAGCTTTTCAGTTTAATGAAGTCCCATTTGTTTATTTTTGTTGAAGTTGTAATTGCCATGGCAGTCTTCTTCATGAAGTCTTTCCCCAGGCCAATATCTTCCAGTGTTTTTCCTATGCTTTCTTTGAGGATTTTTATTATTTCATGCCTTAAATTTAAGTCCTTTACCATCTTGAATCAATTTTTGTGAGTGGAGAAAGGTGTGGGTCCAGTTTCAGTCTTTTACATGTGGATATCCAGTTCTCCCAACACCATTTATTGAATAGGGAGTCTTTCTCCCAGTGTATGTTCTTGTTTGGTTTATCAAAGATTAGGTGGTTGTAAGATGTTAGTTTCATTTCCTGGTTTTCTATTTGATTCCAAATGTCTATGTCTCTATTTTTGTGCCAGTACTATGTTGTCTTGACCACTATGGCTTTGTAGTACAGCCTAAAATCTGGTATGGTGATGCCCCCAGCTTTGTTTTTATTACTAAGAACTGCCTTAGCTATACGGGTTTTTTTCTGGTTCCATACAAAACGCAGAATCATTTTTTCCAAATCTTGAAAGTATGATGTTGGTATTTTTATAGGAATGGCATTGAATAGGTAGATTGCTTTGGGAAGTATAAACATTTTAATAATGTTGATTCTTCCCATCCATGAGCATGGTATGTTCTTCCATTTGTTAATATCATCTGCTATTTCCTTTCTTAGGATTTCATAATTTTCTTTATAGAGGTCCTTCACCTCCTTTGTTAGGTATATTCCTAGGTATTTCATTTTCTTTGAAGCTATGGTGAAGGGAGTTGTGTCCTTAATTAGCCTCTCATCTTGACTGTTATTGGCGTATACAAAGGCAACTGATTTGTGGACATTGATTTTCTATCCTGAGACATTGCTGTGTTTTTTGATGACTTCTAGGAGTCTTGTGCTTGAGTCTTTGGGGTTCTCTAAGTATAAGATCATGTCATAAGCAAAGAGGGAGAGTTTGACCTCCTCTGCTCCCATTTGGATGCCCTTTATTTCCTTGTCTTGCCTAATTGTATTGGCTAGAATTTCCAGCACTATGTTGAATAGTAATGGTGACAGAGGACAACCTTGTCTGGTTCCAGTTCTAAGAGGAAAAGCTTTCAGTTTTACTCCATTCAGTAAAATATTAGCTGTGGGTTTGTCATAGATGGCTTCAGTCAGTTTCAGAAATGTGCCACCTATGCCTATACTCCTCAGTGTGCTAATTAGAAAAGGATGCTGGACTTTATTGAATGCTTTTTCTGCATCTATTGAGAGGATCATATGGTCTTTATTTTTGCCTCTGTTAATACGGTGGTGGATAACGTTTATGGACTTACGTATGTTAAATGGGCCTTGCATCCCTGGGATGAAACCTCCTTGATCATAATGTATGACTTTTTTGATGATATAAAGC
>CAUYPK010030106.1:0-38962 GCA_963574355.1 Loris lydekkerianus
ATTACCCTCCCTCCACCCATCCTCCCCTCCCCTCCCTTTCTCCATATTCTTGGGCTATATATAATTGGGTTATAGCTTTCATATGAAAACTATAAATTAGTTTCATAGTAGGGCTGAGTACATTGGATACTTTTTATTCCATTCTTGAAATACTTTGCTAAGAAGAATATGTTCCAGCTTCCTCCATGTAAACATGGAAGAGGTAAAGTTCCCATCTTTCTTTAAGGCTGCATAATATTCCATGGTGTACATATACCACAATGTATGTTTTTATCCATTCATGGGTTGATGGGCACTTGGTCTTCTTCCATGACTTAGCAATTATGAATTGGGCTGCAATAAACATTCTGGTACAAATATTTTTATTAAACTGTGATTTTTGGTCTTCTGGATATATACCTAGTAGAGGAATTATAGGATCGAAAGGCAGGTGTATTTTTAGTTCTCTAAGTATTTTCCAAACATGTTTCCAAAAGGAACGTATTAGTTTGCATTCTCATCAGCAGAGTAGAAGTGTTCCCTTTTCTCCACATCCACACCAACATCTCTAGTTTTGGGATTTGTGATGTGGGCTAATCTTACTGTAGTTAGATGATATCTCAAAGTAGTTTTGATTTGCATTTCTCTGATGACTAAGGATAATGAGCATTTTTTCGTATGTCTGTAGGCCATGCACCTACCTTCTTCAGAGAAGTTTCTCTTCAAGTCCCTTGCCTATCCTGAGATGGGATCACTTGTTCTTTTCTTGCTTATAAGTTTGAGTTCTCTGCGGATTCTGGTTATTAAACCTTTGTCAGAGACATAACCTGGAAATATCTTCTCCCATTCTGAGGGCTGTCTGCTTGCTTTACTTACTGTGTTCTTGGCTGTGCAGAAGGTTTTTAGTTTCATCAGGTCCCAGTAGTGTATTTTTGATGTTGCTTTAATTGCCTAGGGGGTCCTCCTCAAAATATTCACCCAGGCTGAGTCCTTCAAGGGTTTTCCCTGTACTTTCTTCGAGTATTTTTATAGTTTCATGTCTTAAGTTTAAATCTTTAATCCAGTGAGAGTCTATCTTAGTTAATGGTGAAAGGTGTGGGTCCAGATTTTGTTTCAAAGAATGTTCACCACCTCTTTCCTTTCTCTTCTTTCTCAGTACTATCAACTTGGTATGTAAACATGGAGAGTACAATAAATGATCAATTTGTAGTAGTTTACAGGGAACAGTGTGTGTTTACATATTACTATTGCCAGTAGCAACTTTATAGTTACATATGAAAGGAATTTATGTAAAAAATCCCTGCTGACAAATTTCTATGGTAATCCATTTCAGGTTGAATTTTACATAGTTTGAATGCTATAGACATTTTGGAAATTCAGAACAAAGTTCAATGAGTTATTGAATGAAATATTTGTAATGAAAAACTAGCAATCTATAAAATAAATATGATCATTCTTACTGATTTTGTGACTCACAAAGTAGAGATCAGACTATTTGAACCTACAGAGAAAGAATTATTCACAGCATTTATGCGGATAAGAAGGTACTCTAGCAATTTGCTTGTAGCACATGGGTTTCTGAATTCATCTACGTTTCAAAGGAAGAAATTACCCTCTTATTGTTTGTAAATGGTAGGCTTCTACACGTCTCTACATAAGATGTGAATATGTACTTACAAAAATCAAAGAAGTCTATATGTAAGTTATGAGAATTAACAGATGTGTTTGACAAGATTGCTGGATACAAGGTCAGTATAGAAGCCATAGTTCATATTTCCACTTACTAGCAAAAAGCAGTTAGAACCAGTGTGATGAAAATGTGTCAAATGGTCAATAAAACCAGTGTATGGTGCCCCATGATCGCATTAATGTACACAGCTATGATTTAATAAAGAAAAAGAAAATGAGTGTTATTAAAAACTTAAACATGGATTACATTTAATAAAGTATATGAAAGACTACTGAAAACTATAAAATATTATAGAAAGGAATCAGGAAAACTTAAATTAATGGTGGTATATATCATATTTATGGATTTGGGAAAATAAATTAAAAATTTTCGTAATAAATGTTAATTGCTAAAAACTTCAGTTAAGAAAAAAATAACAAAAATCATCTGTATATTTTTAAAAATGACTCACTAAAGTATAACAATAAAAATCATGGGACTAAAAGTATGATAAAATACTGCAGAACAAATACTAATTTAAACGAGTTGGCATGGTTATATTAATATGAGATAAAACAGATTCTACAGTAAAGTATCAAAAATCACTTCAAAAGGGTTTCTATGAAATTGTAGAAGGAAGATAAACCATTCTAAACTTGGGTAAATGTCATAACTTCAAAATATATCAAGCAGAAAGGGAAAGAAATAAAAGGAATATAGACAAATCCACTGCCTCTCTGAACAGCAACAAAGCCTCAGAATGCAAACAGTTATTGGAAAATTTGAAAAGCAAAATGATTTTAATATAATGAACACAAGTAGAGTTTTTCCCACCACAATTTGAGAATATAGCTTTCTGAAGAAAACAATTACCTCCACGAAAACTGACTAGGTACTACTGGTAAAACAAATATCAGAATCAGTATCATACGATATTTTTCACCTGACAATGACATTAATGACAACAAAACTAAAAAAAAAAAAAACCCTATGTGTTTCCTAATTTAAAAAGATCCTTCTAAGTAATAGTATATGAGTCAAAGAAAAAAACAAAACAAAACAGAAAATAGAAAACGATTTAAACTGAATAATAAAATCTTCTAAGTAACAACAATTTTAGATATAGCTAAAATAGAGAAATTTCTAGCCTTAAATGTTTATCATATATATTATACATATATATGTGATAATATGTATAATATCATAATATATATGACATATTTAAATGTTTACATTTATTATACATGTATAATATATATGATAAAATTATATATATTACAAGAGAAGAAAGACTGTAGGAACAAGGTGAACACAGAACTTACAAGTTAGACAAGGAACACTAGAACCAATTGTTCTATTCTATTCTAGAGAAAGATGGAAATGTGTAAATAATGATAGGAACACAAAATAATTATATAAAAATGAAAATTATATTAATTAACAAAGACAACAAATGTTTTCTTTGAGAAAACCCATAAAGTTGATATACGATGTATCTCTGCCAAGACTGGAGAAGAAAAAATAAGAAAAGCACAAAAATAGCTTATTTTAACATGGGTGAAACTCATAATGTGGAAAAGTGGAAGAAATCACAGAAGAATACAAAAAAGTTAAAAAAGTATGCAAAACTTGACAGAGTTGACTGTTGAACAAGGCAAGGATTAGTGGCACTGACCTCCCCAGACACCACAGTTGAAAATCCAGGTATAACTTTTGACTCTCCAGAAACTTAACTAGTAGCCTATTGTCACCCAGAAGGTGTACTGAGGAATAGTTGATTAACACATATTATGTATGTTAGGTGCATTATAGGCTTTATTCTTACAATAAAGTAAGCAAGAGAAAAGATGTTAAGAAAATCATAAGGAAAATACATTTACAGTACTATTTTGTATGTCTTAATACTGTAAGTTTGTGCTGTCTGTATAAAATGAACCTTTGTCTGAAATAGCAGGCAGCCACACCTGCAGCCCTCAACCTACAGGACATATCTAGCAATTCAGCTTTTTCTTATGATGTGATGCCTTTTGTCTGCTTCTTGGGAACATTTTCAGCACTTCCTGAGGGTCCTATTTTGTCATTCAAGGTTTACAGTGATGTACTAAACATGATGAAAAGTACACAAGGACCATGAGAGATCAATTTTAATGTGATATGCAATTTCCTGGAGTGATGAACTGCTTTACACAGTAATGATGGGCATCACGTGGTGGTTTAAATGATATTCGCCACTCTTGAGCTCATCAGACTAGCAATAGGAGGTTGCTACAAATTATTACTGCAGTTAGGTTTATGCAGCTAGTATTTAATACTTCATCTTTGTTTATCATTTATCTGGACTGCTAAGGCTGGGTATGGATTGTAAGTATGTTGTGTACATAAGTTTTGATAAATTTTAACTTTTTAATAGAGATTTATATGTTTTCTATGGTAGTAAATGATGCAATAGATTAGTAGCCACATATTATTTATTTATTTATGACAAATCTTATCTTTTCTTTTTGATATTGGTAGACTATGGAGTTCATTTGCAGGTTTATTTTTCAAAGTGTTGCAAATCTTGAAAAATATCTTCCAACTATTTATTGAAAAACATCTGCACGTAAGTGGACTCATGCAGTTCAAACTGTGTTGTTCAGGGGATAACTGGATATTACTTGAGTATAAATACGCATGTGATAAGCTTTAGCTAAGAGCAAAGGAATGATAAGCACAACGGTAAACAGTGGTCCTCTGTGGGTAAGAATGGACGAAAGGGTTTTCCAGAGGGGGTTTATTTCTTTAAAAAAAAATTTTTTTTTTTTCAGATTAATGTAAGGGTCCATATGATTAGGTTACATTGTTTGTGTTTGTTAAGTGAAGTCTAAGTTGTGGTTGTGTCCTTCACCCAGTTGTGCCTTATACCTCTATATTTTACCCACTAAATGAGACTTACCAAATATCCTGCACCTCTTCCTTTTTCCATTTAAATATGTTTTTCTCTTGTGTGGGTGTGTAGTTGTTCATCTACTAGTTTCTTATTAACCTTGAGTATATTGGATTCTTACTCCTCCTTTCTTGTGATACTTTACTAAGAAGAATTTATTTCAACTCCATGCAGGTTAGTACAAAAGATGTAAAGTCTCCAACTTTTTATGGCTGAATAGTAAACATTCTAGTGCAAAGTCCTTATGGTAAAATTATGTTTTTTTCTTCTGGGTAGATGCCTAGTAATGGAATTGTGAGATCAAATGGAAGGTCAACTTTTAGCTCTCAAGATTCTCCATCCATATTTCTTTCCAAAGAGGCTGAATTAGTTTGCGATCTCATCAACAGTGTATATAACAGTGTTCCCTTTTTCCAGACCTATGCCAGCATCTGCAGCTTTGGAACTTTGGGAGTTTGTGATATAGGCTGTTCTCACTGGGTTTAGGTGATATCTCAAGGTGGTTTTGATTTGCATTTCTCTGGTGATTAGAGATAAGGAGTATTTTTTCATGTGTTTGTTGGTCATTCATCTGTCTTCTTGGGAAGAGGTCCCATTCCTGTGTCTTGCAAAGTGATAAAGGGATCATTTTCTTTTTTCTTGTTGAATAATTTGAGTTCTTTGTAGATTCTGGTTCTTAGCCTTTTGTCAGATTCATAACATACAAATGTCTTCTCTGATTCTGAAGCTTATCTATTTGCTTTAGTTTTTGTGTCCTTAGCTGTGCAGAAGTCTTTTAGCTTCTTCATGGCCCATTTATTTATTTGTGTTATTGATACAATTACCAATGTAGTTTTCTTCATAAAAATCTTTCCCTAGGCCAATATCATCAAAAGATTTTTCCACACCTTCTTTGAGAGTTTTATCATTTCATGTCTTAGATTTGTCTTTTATCCAGTGTGAGTCGATTTTTGTAAGTGGTGAGAGGTCTGAGACCAGTTTCAGTCTTTTATATGTGGCTAACCAGTTCTCCCAGCACCATTTATTGAATAGGGATCCCCCTCCCCAGTGTATGCTTTTGTATGGTTTATTAAAGATCAGATGGTGAGATGAAGCTGGTTTCATCTCTATGTTCTTTGCTCTGTTCCATAGACCTGACTCTATTTTTATGCCAAAAATACCATGCTGTTTTGAGCACTATAGACTTGTAGTATAATCTGAAGTCTGGTAAAGTGATGCCTCTAGACTTGTTTTTATTTCTCAGAGTTACATTGGCTATCCAGGATTTTCTTTTCTGGTTACATGTGAAATAAAAAACTATTTTTTCAAATCTTCAAAGTATAACATTGGTGATTTAATGGGTATTACATCAAATTTGTAGAGTGCTTTGGATAGTGTGAGCATTTTAGCAATGTTACTTTGTCAACCATGAGCTTGGAATAGTCCTCTATTTGTTAAGGAATACTCTTCTTCTGTTATTTTTTTTCTCAGTTTCATAGTTCTCTCTATAGTGATTCTTGATATCATTTGTTAGGTATATTCTAAGGTATGCCACTTGATTTGAAGCTACTGCAAAGGGAATTGTGTTATTGATTTGATTTTTGGCTTGACTGTTATTGGCATATATGAAGGGTACTGATTTGTGGACATTGATTTTGTATCCTGAGATGTTACTGTAATTCTTGATCACTTCCAGGAGTCTTATGGTTGAGTACCTGAGGTTTTCTAAGTATAAGATCATAGCATCAGTAAAGAATGAAAGTTTGACCTTCTCTTTCCTATTTGGATACCCTTCATATCTTTCTTTTGACTCATTGTATTGGCTGGGACTTATAGCATCACATTCAATGGAGTGGTGACAGTGGACATCCTTGTCTTGTTCCTAATATCAAACTTCATTCAGTATGATATTAGCTGTGATGTGTCATAGATGGCTCTCAGTTTAAGAAATGTCCCATCTAGCATATTTTCTTAAGTGTTCTTATTAGAAAACAATGCTAAATGTTGTCAAATGCTTTTTCTACATGTGTTGAGAGGATCATATGGTCTTTGTTTTTGCTTTTATTGATATAGTAAATAACATTTATGGATTTGCTTATGTTAAACCAGCCTTGCATCTCTGGGATAAAGCCCAATTTATCATAATATATGACATTTTTAATAGTATATAACTATAGTCTATTTGCTTGGATTTTATTCTGTATTTATTTGTCAATATTCACTAGTGATACTGGTCAGTAGTTTTCTTTTTTTGTTGGACTCTTTCCTGGTTTTGGTATCAGAGTGATACTTGCTTTGTAGAAGGAGTTGGAAAGGGTCATTTGTTTTCAATGGAAATTGGTTCTGCAATATAAGTATGAGCTCTTACTTAAAGGTTTAGTAGAATTCTGGTGTGAAATCATTTGCTTTTGTTGGATTTTTTTTATTATTGTTGCAATTTTGGTGTTTGTTCTCAGTACAAAACAACCTAATGAATCATCTCAAGGAATTGATAAAGGAAAAGCCATCCAATCCCAAACCTAGCAGAAGAAAAAGAACAACCAAAATTATATCAGAATTAAATTAAATCAAGAGTAAAAGTACCATGTGGAAGACTAGCAAAACAAAAAGTTGTCTCTTTGAAAAGATTAATAAAATTGATAAACCTATGGCCAGATTAACTAGAAATACAAAAGTAAGATTCTTAATAACCTCAAACAGAAACACAAAAAAGGGGAAATAACAACATACCATAGAAATACAAAGGATCACCACTGATTTTTACAAAAAACTCTATGCCCAGAAATTTGGAAATGGGGAGGAAATGGATGAATATTTGAAATCACACCACCTCCCCAAACTTAACCATTTTATATATTACTGATTTCTGCAATATTTTCTCTTTAATCTATCTCATTTCCTTACTCTTTTTTTGACTTTATCACAATCTCTAGTCTTATAATTCTTACCTTTTCTATAAATTCTTATTTCCCTTCACCCTTAAATTTGTTTGCCTTCCTTGTCAGTCTTCCGAAGAATACCTTAAATCACTTTCTTGTAGCAGTCTCAGTCTGAAGATGGTGAACTTTTTGGTCTTCTAACCAAATTTTCTTTTACCAATTTCCTCAAGCCATCTGCTTTGATTTTATAAGAGACAGTAGTATGCTTTATCAATGCTCACATTCGTATTCTTTTCCTTTTCAATATCCTTTTTCTGTCCCCTTTTCTTTACTTGTCTCTAGGTATTGATGTTTCACAAAGCTCTATAAGTGGCCATATTACCTCTAATTCTACATGTTACTTTGCTCACTTCATTTACTAATGCCATCTATATGCTTTTGACCTCAAGACTCATCTTCCAGAAAGACTTCTTCCATGATTCCCAGACCTAACTATTAGATGACTCAGTGGATTATTTAACACTTACTGTGAATTCCTGAATTCCTTGTCTTTCTTCGAAAATGTATTCTTCTTCTTTACTTGCTGTTTTGAAGAATAACACCACCTAGTCACCAAAGGTAGAAATGGGAGTCATTAAAAAGTCTTTCTTTTCTTTCACTTTCTACATGAAATCAAAGAACAAATGTGGTCTCTCAGATTCATCCTTTAAACTTATATTCATTATTACTTTTTTTTTTTTTTTTTTAGACAGAGTCTCTTACTTTGCTGCCCAGGCTAGAGTGCTGTGGCATCAGCCTAGCTCACAACAATCTCAAACTCCTGGGTTCAAGCTTACCTCCTGCCTTAGCCTCCCGAGTAGCTGGGACTATAGGCACCCACTATGACACCTGGCTGGTTTTTCTATTTTTAGTACAGATGGGTGGGTCTTGCTCTTTCTTAGGCTGGTCTCAAACTCCTGAGCTCAAGTGATCCAGAGTGCTAGGATGATAGGCATGAGCCATCATGTCCAGCCTTATTTCCACTGTTTTCATTACATCATTAGTCTTGGCCATTGAAATAGTTTTCTAGTTCATTTCTCTGCCTCTAACTCTACATTCTTCTAACCCATCCTCCATAGTAATGCCATAATATTTTTTCTAAAATCTAAATCTTATCAAGTTTTTTCCTTGTCTAAAACTGTTTCCAACTTCCCATTGTCTACCCAAGAAAATTTAAATGCCAAAGTATGCATACAAAGTCCACAATTATGTGGTTTCTGCTTATTTTTGCAAAATTATTTTCCATTTTCTTTCTATACCTTTCATCCCATCATCCATTTCTAATACATTCTTTGTCATAAATATACTATATTTTATTGAGCACTTATATTTTGGGCACAGTATTTTATATGTAAAATCTCCCATGATCTCTAGATTCACTCCATGGGGAAGAAATTTCTATCATACCTGCTTTATGGCTGTGGAATCTAACACATACTGACAATAATAGGCTGGTAAATAGTATAGCAAAAATTTGAACCCAGATGGTTCTGCTGCATTATTTACTGTTTCTCTAATTATTAGACTGCTTTTTATTCTAAGGCATTCCCCTCCCTCCCTTTATGGAATTCTTCCTTCTCAACCCATGAAAGTTTCAAGACTTTGTTCACATGCCATTTTCTATATGAAGCATCTTTTCTAGATGGCATTATTGACTTTTGTCCTTCCATTGTAGCTTCTATAAAACTTAATCTTTTTTTTTTTTTTCTTTCTTTTTTTTAAAGATTGCAAAGGCTGGTACTGAGGTCATTTGTGTTTATTTGATGAGGACCTAAAACAGGAGTCCAAAACTTGATTAAAACTCAATGAATATTTATTAAATAAAATTGTTGGATTATTGAAATTGTAGCTTCTCCTATTATTTATCCTCATGGCAGTAATTTCCATTAAACTGTGATCTTTTCTTTTTTTTTTTTGAACTTTAACCCTCTTTAATTTTAGCTTCATTTTAACATATGATTTGAGTATATAAAAACATTTCCTTGTAAATAAATAAATCAGCAGTATAATATGTACCACACCATCAGGAATCTTAAAACAGTCACAGATAGATCACAAAGTAAGGTTTCAGTACATTCCATCTTAGGCTTCCTTAACATGAAGAACTAAACACCCCCCAGGGTTAAATGTTGTTAGAGAATAAGCCAGGGGCAACATCTTATAATTATAAATGCTTTATCATGTTTGAATCCTACTTTTCATTATCCATTCTTTATTGCAATGTCTCAAATGCAATAAATGTTTAGTAAAAATTGGCTAATTTAAGTATTGCATTCACCCAACATATGGCAGTTTTATCAGTTTACATCTAGACTTTATTTTCCCTTTAGCACAAAAAATGAATAGAATTAACAGTAATTTTTAGTAAGGATTTGCCATAAATGTTTAGTTCCACTTTGTAGACATGGGGATATGTGCAAAGATGTTTTATCTTCATCTGATATTACCTATTCCTGAACCCAAATAGTTATAGAGTTGTTATTATGAATTTACCATTTTATCTAACCTTATACACTGCTTAATCTCTTTAGGGAGAGATTTGGTCTGAAGAGATCACTCTTTTGAGATTAATTTAAGAAAAAGAAAATGTAAGCCAAATGCTAGTATTTCCAAGCAATCATATCTATTGGCCTGGGATAGAAAATCTTACAGAAAAAAGCTGATTACTTGAGACATTTTAAATGAAAAGGAGCAAAGCACTAAGCCCACTGGGCTGGAAGAATGTCTAAATCTGTTTCATACAGATGTTTTATCTTTGTAGAAGTCAAATGTATATAACTCCAAATACAAAATGTATGTCACATTTAATATATTAAGCATAATTATTTGCATATTAAAGAAATAGCCATAGGACCTAATTTTCTTTAAGACTATGTTTTCGTAGGGAATTTATCAATGCAGTTGAATATCTGTTTAATGTCTTTCGTTATTGGACATAAAGCAAACAGAAGTGCAAAGCACTGCTCTTCATAGCATTATTTGTGGTGGCAGGAAGATGGCAATAGTCTGGGATCTATCCCTAGAGAAGTATTAACACAAGGTGTATACATGTGATTGAGTACTTTGTAGAAACGAGAAGCTGCAAACTGGATATATATATATATATATATATATATCCGTTATATGCATATCTCCATATATATGCATGGCAGTAGGATTGTATTTTCAGAGCATATTTCTGGTGAAAAAAAGCAAGGAAGCTGTGCTCTATACACAGCACTAGTGGTGTAAATTAAATGGCATGCACACAATCACTCCCAATTTCTACAGATATGTAGTAAGAAAAGATTTAAAATCAAGCACATGAGCAGAGTTGACTGCCTATAGGGTAAAAGTGAGAAATGGTACCATACAAAAGGAGGGAAATGGGACTAGGTTAATAAAGAAGCAAGAGGGATGCCTTGTCAGACCAGTGATAATGCTGTGTCACTGCCTGAGCAGTGTGGCTAATACTACTCTTTGTGATCTAGTTCTTAATAAAACTAAGGTTACATTTACACTAAATAGGAGAAGACAATGTGAACTGATGATCTAGAAATGAAATGTTTTTGCAACCATGCTATAAGGGGAAGCACATTGTGAACAACTTAATAACACACTATGTCAGAACAAACTTACGGTTAACATGAAGCATATTGTCTCACATCTTAAAGTATTGTTCTTCATGCTTTGTGAAGCAGAGAATATGCATTCATTAGTTATGGAAAATCACATGCCATTCTTATTCCACTTTGTTGCGTGGTCTAGACTCACACTGTAGGTGTTAATCTCTACAGTGAGTTCATAGACTTTCTCATTGAGGAGCAAACCGACCCTTAGTGAGTTCTGTGGAATTTCTCCAAGTTTGGACACAAAGATGGAAAGGAACCAGAGAGGTTCTTCTTGCCCTTGTTTATCAAAGAAGAGGAGCTGAATAACCTCCTACTACAAACCTTTATGTCAACTCTCTTTGTGGGTATTTAAATGTTCCCTTCCACAGACCTTACAGCAGGGATGCATTAGCTGACAATAGTACCAGAGGCAACTTTGTTTATAGTATAGCAGTAAAAACAATCATAATCCTAACAGTAGATTGGGGAGTGGACTAAACCCAGGCCCTGAAGTCTGACAACTCTACCATAAATCCCAGGTAGATCTATCAGCACAATGATGACAGAGGCTTATATAAGACTGAGCTAAGGTTTCTTTTGGGCTTGCATCCAATAGCCAAGAATGCTGGAGAAACTATGCCCTTGATAATTAACCCCTAATTCAATAATTATTCAAGCAGAAAGGGTTAAAAATCAATGTTGGTCTTTTCATATTGCAGTTTTCTACTTTCAGAATCTATCAACTTGAAAAAGAAAAAAAAAACAAAAAACAAAACAAAAAAAAAACCCAGCAACAACACACGATTCTAATGCCCTTAGCAGATGGATCTATGTTATAGCAGAACAGGGACCTGGAAAGTCTCCATATACCAAGCTATAAATATTCCTCTGACATTTATTATCCTCACTTGAGTTCAGGTGCTTAAATACTTGAACTGAAGTCATGTTTGAAGCAGAAAAATTTGATCTTTAAACATACCTTGTCGCTGGCTAAATTATTAGCAACAGACAAAGATGGAGGGTAAGTGTGCTGGAGCAAAGGAGTCTCCCACTTAAGAGAGGTCATGGAACCTCTAAGGCAAATTAGTTGAAGTTTAGATTTGCTTGTAGTACAAATTCCCAAACACCTCACCTCAGACAATTTGATGGATCACATCCCAGGAACCTCCTACTAACCTTCAACTCTCCAAGTATGTATCTACTAGCGTTGTGTTTTGTGGTGTTGAATTTGAGTCCCCAGTTGCACCAGCTGCACAGAATTGTAAACTAAAACTCCTATGAATTTCAATTCATGCTGCATATAGGGAAATGTAGAATTATGTAAACCAGGAGATAACAACCATTGTAAAAGCAATCTCCCCCCCAAAAAATAAATAAATAAATAAATAAATAAAATCAAACTAAAGGTGACAGGATAGATTAACAGCCCTTGTGCATTTAGGACTGTGGAGTCCTTAAGTGTGGTTATTTCATGTTTCAGGCTAAGATTTACTAGCATTGCTCTTAATTAGGGACTATTTTATTCCTTTGGGGATGATTACTTGTAGCTTGGGACAGGTTTATTCTGAACAAAAAGAATTCATGCATGACTTTGAGATGTTGCATAACACAGTCTTGCCGAAATATCCATCCCTGAAGCTATTTCTAATCATTGCCCCGAGGACCCAGAACAGAGGGAAGCTGAAGAAGACTCACGGGCCTCTTCCTTCATCCTGTCCTTTTCCCCTAGTGTGAATTACCCCTTGTGCCTGTCAAAAAAGCTGATCCAATGAGATACTATTTCAGTACATTTATAGTGTCTGCAACTGGGCAACTCAGTTAAAAGGAACATTGCCAAACAGCGTTGTTTAAAGAATAATGGGAGGCCTGGAAGTTATAAAATATAAATAATACAGGTACAGTCAAAGAAATTAAACTTCTCTTTTACAAGTTAAAGTTAAGGTTAAAGTGTCTAGGTTCAGGAATGAGATTGTTTATTTTCTAATCTTGATTCTTAGACAAGTTTTATAACCCTCTGTATATCAGATCCTCTTTTGGAAAAGGGGAAAAGATAGTATCTACTTCATAATGTTGCTGTCAAGATTGAATGAGTTAGCAATAAACTAATTAACATGGTATTTGAATATAGTTAGAACTTTATCTTTATTTGACAAATAAACAAAGGAAATATAAAAGCTGTTTTTAGATGTTTGATGAGTTGTAATTGAAGTGAAAGTAGGCTTTTATTAGAGCTGCTACATGTCAAGGGTTCTTGACGTGGGGGTCCATGGAAAGACCCTAAAGCTGTGGTTCTCAACCTGTGGGTCGTGACCCAAAGAAACTGTATTAGAGAGGCACAGCATTAGGAAGATTGAGAACCACTGTTCTAGAGTCACCAAATCTATGAAATTGAATGTGAGTTTTGTGTATGTGCACAGTTGCTTGGGGAAAGGTTCATAGCTATTTGTCATATTTCCAAAGGATGTCAGAATCTTCAAAAATATTAACCACTGGGCAGTGTCTGTGGCTCAGTGAGTGGGGTACCAGCCCTGTATACCAAGGGTGGCGGGTTCAAACCAAGCCCTGGCCAACTGCAGCAAAAAATGGCTGGGCATTGTGGTGGGTGCCTGTAGTCCCAGCTACTCAGGAGGCAGGGGCAAGAGAATTGCCTGTGCCCAAGAGCTGGAGGTTGCTGTGAGCTGCAATGCCAAGGCACTCTACTGAGGGCAACAAAGTGAGACTCTGTCTCTTAAAAAAAAAAAAAAAATTAACCACTAAGAATAAAGCTAAAACCAATAAGTGAAAGTTTTAGGGAGGTTCACTTTCTCTTTTAGGGAAGGAAATTATTCTTAAGCTTTAATTATCAAAATACAGTGGGTCCTCTGGGAACATCAGAAGCCCTATCCCAAGATCTATTTAATATGATGCTAGATGAGCACATCTTGGGGTTAGTGGAAAGACTAAAAGGACCACTATTAATAGAGACTGTGAAAGTGAGACAGTCTCCACCTCCCTGCCCTATTCTTTTCCTTTTCCTGTATCACTCCTTTCTTGTAACTGAGGAATATGTGAGCCTCCTGGTTCTTGGCATTCTGAAGCTATAAAGACATATAGTCCACCCATAGCAACATTCACTCAGTGACAAAGCCAGTCATATGACGCCCTTTGCTAAACATTTTCTGCTAATACTCCAATGGCTATAGTTGTGTTTTATCATTCACTATAGTCCAGAATGAAGGAGGGAAGAGGAATTAGAGGGGAGGGGAGGGGGGAGGCTCGAAGGAGGGAGGGTGCTTGGTGGGACCTCACCTATTGTGCATAATGCAAGGGTACATCTCAAAACTATTAAGAGTAGAGTATAAATGTCTTAACACAACAAATAAGAAAGTGAGATGAAGGTCATGTTAACCAATTTTATGTAAGCATTCCAAATTGTATATAAAATCAGCATATTATACCCCATAAATGGATTAATGTACACAGTTATGGTTTAATGAAAATATAATAATGATAAAAAAGGAAAAAATAAAAAAAAATTCCCAATGTCTAGTTAGCTCTTTAGCAGAGAACATAAGTCAACTTACAATGTGACATCATTCTACCTTTCAAGCCATATTTATTACCTTGCACACTAAATCTTCATTAATATCCATTTGAAATTTTATATTCTCTGTGAAGCCTTCCCTAAATTATCTGGAAAGAATGAGTTGCTCTGTGTTGGGAAATCCTATGGTATTTTATTGAGATCTCTGCTATAGAGCTCATAATGAAGCATTTCTCCCACACTGTAATATAAGAACATGGAAGGCTAATACCATATATTGTTCAATATTATATCTCTGCAGCACATATTGTTAGCTACCTACCAGATTATCTTTTCCCCCTACGCTTTCTTAAAAAAAAATATTTCCTGGACTCTCTTACAGCTGATAGTGATAATGTGAAGAATTAGATATAAAATGTCATGTGATTGGGTTCTGACTAAAAGAATCTGAGTGCAAATGTGCTATGCTTCAGATCCTGGCCATGAAACCTCCATATACGACCCTGTACATTTTCCTTTCCCCTTCTATTATATCCTTGTTTAAATGTTGAGGATAATACGGAAGGAAGCTTGGTTTCTGAATGATTACCCCATCCTTACTGCCCATGCTTGCATGTGTGTGTGTGTGTGTGTGTGTGTGTGTGTGTGTGTGTGGATCAGGCTTCCAAGAGGGCATAGCTTACTTCTCACAGCAGCACAGCCTAGCATATGCTAACTATGTACTCAAAATGTACTCAATACTATCATGAAACTAATATATAAACATTTACACATTCATACAAATGATAAACGCTAACTAATACACTGAGGTTGGTGAAGTGAAACGCTGAAGAATCCTAGTCCCTTGATAGGAAAATAAAATACCCAACCTCTGCTATGTCATCAAAGTACTTTCTAGATTCTGTAACTAACTAAAAGTTGATTGAGTGGAAGTATTCTTTTTGCAGCGCTAAAACTGTAGCATCCATCAGCAAAATAATATTTGACTAATTGCTAACATTAGTATAATCTTGCTAGGTGGCCCGTTCCACTTAATTTGGCAATATGAAACCCAATTACATTGCAGTGAATATATACAGAGAATGAACAGTAAGTTTATTTGTCCTCAAGATTCTAATTATAACTGATTCTGTTTCAAGTGTTATAAGAAAAGTGCTAAAAAATTTTGTTTATAAATCTGGTTTGTGGTTTTAGGAACATTCAGCATAGCTCATTAAGATGAACTTACCCATAATCTTGTGCGAACTCTAGATGAATAAAACATGCGTTGACATGTTAACAAAGTTTATTTCCATAGCAGTTTTGGTTTACTTTAAAACTCACATATGTGAAGAAAGACTTTAACCTATTGAATCCAGAAACATCCATGTCAAATAAGATCTGTAAATCAGAATAATAAAAACTTTTAAATGTATTTTTAAAAGCCTAAACATATCCATAAAAATGAGAATTAAGTTCATTTATTAATGAGTGATAGAATGATAATGAAATAAAAGACAATTTCAAAATTATCAAAATGTTATATTATGTCAGGGATGTAGCATCTTTATCATAAAGATATAAGTATGTAATATTGATTATATCAATTCCTCCTGATATATCTAATTTAATGTTCAACATATAATTGAAAGATATCAATTTTGAGGGTCCTGTGCATGTTAACTTGCCAAGTGTTGCTTAGATTGAGAGAAGCCAGTTTTTAGAGAAAGGTGATGAATCAGGTTTTGGATGTGTTGAGTTAGGGGTACCTAAGGAATATTGAAATGAAGAATTTATACAATATGATTGTAGGAAAGCATAGCAGTTGAGCGCATGGGCTTTGGAGCCAGACTGTCTGTATTCAAGTGCTGGCTCTGCCCCTTCCACAGCAGGTTATGTAGCTTGCCAATGCCTCAGTTTTCCTCAACTCTACCTACTTTATAGAATTGTTCTAGAGATTAAATGAACTGATGTTTGTAAAGTTCAGCATTTAGAGTATTGAAAACACCATTTAAGTATTTGTTAAATGAATATATGGCACCTGGAACTCTGAAATGAGGTCTCAGATGGAGGCAGGAATTTGAAAGTCATCAGCATATGATGGTAGCTGAAACTCTGACATAGTGGAGGTTAACATCACAGGAATATCATGCCTAGTAATAGAAATGGGCCAAAAAGTGGTCATGAAATACTTTAATGACATATCAATCAGAAAAATTAAATAATTTAAATGTATTTTAAAAGTCTAAACATATCCAGACAAATGAAACTTCCTTCTTTGGAAACTTTCTTCTTTGGAACATTTTTTGGGTGTAAGGACAGAATCTTCGGAAACACTAATATTTAAGGTAGCAACAACTAAACAGGTTCAGAAAAAGAAACCAAGAAAGAAAAGCCACAGGTGAGAGGAAACCAAGGAGAGAATGTTATCTCAGAAGTAACAAAAGGAAAGAACAAAATTAGGAATGGGCAGCAATGTCACATGCCATACAGACACTCTACAGTGCTCCCTAGATTTGGCATTTTGAAAATCGTGAGAGTTATTTTCTGGAGTGGGCTCAGTGGAGTGAATGTTTGGAGCTGAGATAGGTCGCTATGAGTTTTCTAATGGGAGAGAGGGAGACAAGGAGAGGAAATAGAGACGGTGATGTAGGCTGTGGAGAGGAACTTACTAAGAAGTGGGATAGCAACGGGAGGGGGATATTGGGTCAAGGGAAATAATAATTTTATTTTTCTCATTTTTTCTTATATGAGAAAGGCTTGTATACGGTCTATCAAGAAAGAGTTAGTCTAAAGGTCAAGAATGTAACTGATAGGGCAAAATCCCAAAGGAGACAGGGAGGGATTAGATACAGAGCTCAGGTAGATGGATTGCTGTCGACAGAGGAAAGAACCTATTCTTTGAAATTGAAGGAAGAAGGGAGGGTGGTTGTTTCTGAAGATTCTGTCCTTGTGCACAGATGGGAGAAGGTAAGTTTGGGAATAGGAAATGGAGAGAATTTCTATCTCATCGATAACCTATGTCCTCTGTGCTAGCAAGGACAATTGGTAGCTTGCCTTGGGTTGCTGAACTAGAGCACAGATAACTGCTGCTGTTGGGGTGGTAAACAAACTTTGATGCTAGACGGGGGTCACAGTGAGGTTACTCAGGATGCTGGCTACTGTTGGGAGTTGTGGTGGCGAGTGAGACAGGTGGATGACAGCCTTGAAGAGCGGTGGAGGGCGGTATAGTCAGATGACACAAACTTGGAAGGTTTTTATGAGAAGGTGGAAACATCAAGTCTTCAGGGGTGTACTGGTTATTCTCTTTGCCACTTCCCCTATAAAACCTATCTTCACACCTGTCAACCCAGTTTAGGGTCCTAGAAGGCTGAAGTCTAAGGCTTGTGTCACTCAGGTCCCCTTCTGACTGGCTTATATGAAGTCTGACTATTAAGTTCATTAACTCATCCTAGATGATGAGCTATGTACCTCATTGCTGAATGAACACTGTGGGAAGCTGGGTACAGACACTGGGCCTTAGTCTACCCTTCAATACAATTTTGGAACTTTTTCTGAAATGGTCATCAAAGCTGTCACCATATTATCCTTGATGTCCTGAATGTCATCAAAATGTCTTTCCTTTATCTTCAGGTAAAGAAAAAATGCATTGGGATCAGATCAGGTGAATTGGGAGGGTGTTCCAATGGAGTCATTTGTTTACTAGGTAAAAACTCTCTCTCACAAATAGTGCTATGTGAGCTGGTCTGGAGCACTGCCGTGATGCAGGAGTCATGAGTTATTAGCTAAGATTTTCAGTTAAGATTTTCCTGACTGTTTATCCATGTTTACATGGTCTGCTATGCTTTTCACAGTCTGCTAACTATTTTGACACATGATTTGGCAAATTTTTGCAATGTTTTCATCAGTTCTGCTCATTGCTGGGTACCCTGCATCAGGGACACTTTCTTTCCCCTCAGAAAAACATTTAATCCATTTGTATATGGCTGTTGTTTTCTTCATGGCATTAACTCCATAAACTTGGACTAACATGTTGAATAGGAAATTTATGAATGTTTCTTCATTGCTCTAGTTCAAGCTCATTCTCATGACAGTATATGAAAACACATATGAACAATAATGAATGCCACACAGTAAGACACTGCCACATGCCACACAAACACAACTGTGAGACACTGATACGTCAAGGTTATGAAAGTGTACTGTGTTCGCACAGTGCTGTCAACATAAGCACATGGTGGCAAGTTCGTGAACTTATTTATCAAACCTGATGAGTTGAGCCACAGGAAGTTGTGAACAGGAGATTGGAGGGCAAGAAGAGAGACAGGTTGTTGCAATTCTGTATGTTTCTGCTTGCTTCTGTATGTCAGAACCAATTCTAATAGAAACTAAAACCCTCTCAAACAAAAGCTCCTAGAGAGCAGCCCTGTCCATTCATCTCACACTCTGGTTGGGTTCTGTAAACATATTTCTTTGCCTTGGTTCTTTAGCCCTAGAAGCAGAAATGCCTCCCCATTTTTACTAATGTCTGCATGTCTTAATATCCCTTATTTCTTTCTTATTTTATTATTTTTTAACCCTTATTTCACTCCATAACCCACCTACATCTCTGTTAGCAGTCATTTATTAAACAGCTTTCATCTAGTCAATGCCAGCTCATGAGATGCAAGAGGCAGTGAGGAATTATGAGAAAGTGTACCTCCCCTAAAGACTGCAAATTCGTGACGTATGACGTATGGGAGAACCAGCACTTTCTACTCCTGTGGCTGCAGGGGAAGTGAAGTCAACAATCTGTTCTAGTTGGAGAAAGGCTTTGTACTATACTGGCCATCATTTGCTGGGGTGTAACTAATAAGGACCATAGTTCTATGTGAATTTTGAGATGAGAGAGGCAGAGGCAGCTTAGAAGCAGCGACTCTGAAAGCAGAAACCCAAGGAAAAGCAAATAGCGCAGCAAGGGTTAAAATTAAAACAAGAATAATGACATAACTGAGAAACATAAAGGAATACAAACTATCAAATATTTGAAGAGCATTAACAACAGGTGGTCTTAATCTGCTATGGGGTGGGAACTGGAAATTGTCTGTTTTGTTTATCATAGGCAAATTATTTTGGCCAGAGACCAGGGTTAATTTTCTCCTCTCTTTGTTTGCTCAGGTTTCCCAGCCAGGCGGTTATTGTGAAAAGCTGTTCTGGTGTTCACGGCCCTCTCACACTCAAGAATGACAGCAGGGTTGGCCTTTTGGACACCGCATGACAGAATGTAGCAAAACAGTGGCATGGCCTTCTTTATTGTGAAAAACTGGTGACAGATCACAAGAAGTTAGTGAATGGCAGAAAAGACAGGAAAGATTTGACAGTTACTAGTTATTTGCTTTCTTCTGTTTTCTTTTGTCTAAAGCCCTAGGCAAACTTCTAATTTTTTGATGTTTTTCTAACAGCTAAATAAATATGGAAGTGCTATCAAACATCTGTGTATCCAATATCCAGAACTATAATTAATGTTAATATTTTGGCATTGTTGCTTGAGATATACTTATATATATAATAAATATTATTTAGACATTGGAAGTGCTTCTCTTCTTATTCCCATTCCCTCTTTACTTTTCAAATACTACTTTTGTTACGTAAGTGTGCAACATTCCAGCTTGCGCTGATATTTTTATTATATATCTAAATAATATTCAAGAGCAAAATATAATGTTACATTATGTTTTTATATTTTACTTGAATGCTTTCATATTATATGTATTTTACTGCATCTTGGTTTTTAAACTGATTTTTATTTGGGAGAATTTTTTCATATTGAGACATGCAGTTCAAGATCATTGAATTTAATTGCTGTGTGGCAACCTCTCTCAACAGCGTTCTTCAACTTAACCACAGAACACAAATTCATGATCTGAGTGACTATTTTCTCAATTCTTTCAAGGATGATACGTAAACAGTATCACTCTAGATATATAACAAGTAGTTAATTCATTACATATGGTGGACGCTGAATTGAACTTGAGAAAGTCTTTCTATTGTATCACGATGTGTATGCTACTTTGTATTTTCTATGCCCCATTCTGGCATTTAAATACTTCCAAAATGTTGCTTAAATAAACTTTCCTCTCCTAGTACACAAGTACAAGGTTTCTCAAGGACATGAATCTAGAAAATAAATTGCTACATTGTAGGTTGGGGACTTTTTAATTTTACTAGAAAATGCAAAATTGTTCTTCAAAGTGTTTGAGCCAAGGCATAGCCTTTTAGTATTTGTGAAGAACTCTTGTCCCCCATGATCTTAACAACATTTAATATTGTCAACATTAAATTTTGCCAATTTGGTGAGCATGAGATCACGTGTTATATTTGTTTCCTTTGATTATGCATAAAGTATTTGTAAATGTGGTTTGCTAACTTTCCAGGTTTCTTCTTCTTAAATTTTTCCATTCATATCCTTTGCCCTTTTTTCTTTTTGGCTTTTACCTTCTTTTATTTTTTTGGTTGGACTTTCGTATACTAATTCTTTAATTATAATCATACAAATGCTTTACCATAAGTTTCAAATATCTTCTCTCAGTTTGTCTTATATTTTCACTATGTTTATGGCATTCTTTTGCATAACAAAGGGTTTAATTTTTATGTAAGCAAATTTATTAGTATTTATAAGATGTGCTTTTTCTATCATGCCTAAAACATTTTTTTTCCTGCCATGGCCATCATAAAGATATTCTCACACAATTGTTGCTAAAAGGCTTTTCTTAAGCTTAGAATTTTGAATCATGCAGAATTTGTTCACATAGTGTGAGGAAGAGATTTATTTTTCCTATAAGAAAGGCAAGTTTTGAATATTTGTTAACTAAACCATATTCTTTTATATGTGTTTGTAATGCTTCTTTTACGTTACCCAAGTTTTATATCATGTATACAAAAAGAACGACTTCTTTTGCTCTGTCAATCTCTTGGGTATCCACACAATAATACTCAAATTGTATTAATTGTTATTGCCTTCTAACATCTTGATAGCTGTTAAGCCAAATCCTAATCTCCTTTATCAGAATTGATTTGGACATTTAGTTTTTTGTTCAGTCAATAACTATTTAATGTGTATATGTGTTAGATACTAGAGGTAGAGCAGTGAACAAAATTTTTACTTTTATGTATCTTTCTTACATTCTAGTGGGGGTTAAAGACAGAAAAAGAAACAAATAAAGACAATATGTCAAAGGGTGATCAAAACTATGACAGCAAGCAAGCAGTGTGAAGAGTTAAAGCAGGACAGGCTAATGGGAGCTCTGTTCTAGTCTCAAACATCTAGTAAAGATTTTAGTAAATATCTGTAAAGATTTTAGAATCAGTGTTTCTAGTTTCATAAAATTTTTCTTGAAATTTTAAATGAAGTTTCACTAATTTAGATTAAGAAAAATTTGATATCTTGATGCTGTTGAACTTATTTATTTATTTATTTTTGAGACGAAGTCTTACCCTGTCACCCCAGGTGAGAGTGTAGCTGTGTCAATGTAGCTCACTGCAACCTCAAACTCCTGGGCTTAAGTGACTTTTCTGTCTCGTCCTTCCAAGTAGCTGGAACTACAGGTACCCACCACCACACATACGTAATTTTTTCTATTTTTAGTAGAGATAAGTTCTCAGGCTTGTTAAGTCTGGTTTTCAACTCTTGGCCTTAAGCAATCCTCCCCGCTTGGCCTCCCAGAGTGCTAGGATTATAAAGGTGAGCCACCACACCCAGCCTGCACCATTAAATCTTAACATTAATAATATACATTGTAGGATCAATTCTACCCTGGGAAAGATGGAGCACTAAGGACTGTGTCTTTCAGCCTAAGATAATTTTAAAAACTAAAGAAATATTAAATAATTTTTTAGGACATTGGAGATTAGGTGGCTGAGCACCCATAGCTTAGTGACTAGGGTGCCAGCCACATACACCGAGGCTGGTGGGTTCGAGTCTGGCCCAGCCCTGCTAAATGACAATGACAACTGCAACCACAAAATAACCAGGTGTTGTGGTGGGCACCTGTAGTTCCAGCTATGTGGGAGGTTGAGGTAAGAGAATCACTTAAGCCCAAGAGTTTGAGGTTGCTGTGAAATTGTACTCTACTGAGGGCGACATAGTGAGACTCTGTAAGACATTGGAGATTAGGTAATGAAGGATAATGGTCCTTGAAAGACAGGAAATAAATGATGTAGTTTATGACTACCCCCAGCTTAATTGCCTTGAGAGAATTTCTAGGCCACAATTCAGAAAACGCAAACCCAGCAAACTCTTTTGTCAAGATGACAAAGGTAAACTAAGAGCTAAGGAGAGCTAAGGAAACAGAGCTAAGAGTTTTGGGAGAAAAAGGCAGGAAAATCTGGAGGGCAGAGCACTGGAAAGCAGAGAGCCACACAGAGAAAGAACTTCAGAGGTTCGCAGAGGGTTCTATTTGAATAGTCAACAGAATATTGATCTGTACACGTGTGTAAGAAAACTACCTAAAGTTGGAGAAAGGACCACCTGACAAAATTAAGGAGATAGTACCAGCTTTACAAAGGACCAGGAATAGTATGTGCCTCCAGTGCCCAGAATGGAAGACCTCTTAATATTCAGAACACTGGGGAGAGTGACCAGAACAATCTGGGTACCGCTGGCTCTCAGTAATGGGTCATAATTAGGCTCAACGAAAAAAATGTATTCTATTTCTGTCTAAAAGAACAAAGGATCCTAAATAAAAGATCTGAAAGAATCAAACTTTTCCCAAGTAACTTCCCTCTTCCCCCTGAACAAAGCTCCTGTTTTACATTTTATGGGAATACAAAAATGTCAAGCACCCAACAAGGTAAAACCGAACACATCTGGCATTTACTAAAAAAATTGCTAGGTATGCAAAGAAGCAGAAAAATATGAGATATAATGAGGAGAGAATTAATCAACCCAAATTGATATAAATTAGAAATTAGCAAAGAAGGATAGAAAAGTATTAATAGTTATTATCCTTACATTCTATACCTAGAGAAAAGATTGAATATGGTAAGAAGAGAGAAGGAAGTTATCAGAAAGAGAAGAGGATGGTCACTATGAAAGTTTTGAAAGTTTTGAGACAGACTGTGTTATTGCCCATTATTTCACTTACAAGAAATATAGCCCACCACAGTAGCTTTTCTGATTCACCTGTGCAAATTTCAATTTGCTCAGTTTATTGATGTTCCTGGGAGGGCTTTATGTGTTGTACTCAATCGGCATCAACTATGGAGCTGGGAAGAAAGCATGTTTGTGAGATGATTTTAAAAGTGGGTTGAAAGAGTCTCAAAGCATTGAGGGTTTGCAATAGGCTTTTAAGCCCCTTTCTCCTTTCTGCTACACAATTTTTCAGTGGTTTCAAGAATTTAGAAGAGGCAAAACTTCACTGAGAGACAAGAAGAGGACTGGGCTTCCACAGAGACTCCAAGGATGTCCTCTCTTGTCATTTTTATTTAGCATAGTACTAGAAGTCTTAGTTAGAGCAGGTAGATAAGAAAAAAAAAAAAAAATAAGACATAAAGAAAAGAAAAACAATACCCAAATTACAGAGGAAGAAGTGAAATGATCTTTGATGAAGACATGATCTTTTATGCAGAAAACTCTACTAATTAAAAAAATCTATCAGAACTCATAAATTAATTTAGCAGAGTTGTAGGATACAATATCAATACAAAAGCCTTCACATTTTCTATATACCAACAATGAAAAAACTGAAGAAAAAAATTAAAAAGTCAATCTCATTTACAATACCATCAGAAAGAATAAAATACTTAACCAAGGAAGTAAAAGATTTGTCCACCAAAAACTACATAACATTGCTGAGAGAAGTTAAAGAAGACATAAATAAATAGAAAGTTAACCCTTCCTAAATTGAAAGACTTAATATTGTTAAAATGTTAATAATGTCCATAACTATGTGGAGATTTAATTCAATCCCTAATAAAATCTAAGTGGAAATTTTTTGCAACAATAAAAAAAAAATTCTAAAATTCATATAGAATCTCAAAGAAGCTTCCAAATAGCCACAACAAATTAAAGAATGAAAAACAAAGCTGGAAGTCTGATATTCTCTGCTTTCAAAATATATTATGAAGCCATAGTAATCAAAACAGTAAGGTCCTGACATAAAGACAGACATGTAGATCAAGGGAACATAATAGAGAGCCCAGAAATAAATTCATGCATATATGCTCAACTGATCTTCAATAAGCGTGTCAAGAAACACTGTGGGGAAAAGACAGTCTCAACATCAAATGTTGTTGGAAAAACTCAAAACCACATGCAAAAAAATGAAGGTGGATCCATACCTTACACCATATACAAAGGTTAATTCAAATCAATTAAGAAATAAAAGTAATACCTGAAATGATAAAAATACCAAAAGAAAAGATAAAGGAAAAACTATAACATTGGTTTTGGCAATGATTTCTTCTATCATGCACGTGACACCAAAAGCACAGACAACAAAATCAAAAAGATAAATGAAACTCCATCTAACTGAAAAACTTCGGCACCACCAAGGAAACAATCAAGAATGAAAATGCAGTCTATGTAAGGGTAGAAAATATTTTCTAACTATTTATCTGATAAAGGGTTACTGTCCATATGATATAAGAAGCTACAACCGCTCATTAGCAAACCCCTATATAGAACCCAGTTGAAGATGAGCGAAGGAACAGATTAGACATTTTCCAAAAAAGGACATACAAAAATGGCTAATGGGTATATGAAAAGGTGTTCAGCATCACCAATCATCAGGAAAATGCAAGTCACAACCATATTTATTTATCATCTTGTATTCATTAAAATGGCCATTTAAAACACACACACACACACACACACAAAAGTACTACAGAGAATGTGGAGAAATTGAACACCCTGTACACTGATTGTGTGAATGGGAAATGAAATGGTTCATCCAGTATGAGAAGGAGTATAATGGTTCCTCCAAAAATTAAAAATAGAAGTACCTCAAAATTCAGAAATCTGACTTCTGGGTATGTATCCAAAAGAATTCAAAAGAGAATCTTAAGGAAGTATTTGCACACCCAGGTTCATTACTGCATTATTTACAATACCCAAGAAGTAGAAGCAAAATGCATATCCACTGATGAATGAATGGATAAAGATAACATTATATACACATGCAATGGAATATTATTCAGCTTTAAAAAAGAAGGAAATCCCGTCATATGCTACAAAATGGATGAACATTAAGAACATTATGCTAAGAGAAGCAAACATTCACAAAAGACAAATACTAGATGATTGCACTTATACGAGGTCTCTAAAGTAGTCAAATTCTTAGAAACAAAAAGTAGAATGATGGTTGCTGGGGCCTGGGGAAAGTTAAAAGGTATCAGTTGGTTGATTGGAATAGAATTTCAGTTTTTCAAGATAAAAATGTTTTGGAGATCTATTGTACAACAAATTACATATAAGTTAGCACTGTTGAACACTTGAAAATGATTAATACGGTACATTTTATATTATGCATTTTTAAAATCACAGGAGAAAAAAGGGCATGAAAAAACATTTAGGGTCATGGGGATGTGTTCATGATTTTGAATATGGTGATTATTTAATGGGTGAAATTGTATGTCAAATCTAATGCTTTAAGCTTTATGCACAAGTTCCTTTGTATGTCAACTATATTTCAGTAAAGGTATTTAAAAATTAAACATACCATTTCTACATTTTTTTTTTTTTTTTCAGATCTCATCTGTTATTTCTTCTGCAATGGTTTGATTCATGTTCTGGGTTTATATTAAGTGGTTCCTGGCCTTTGAGGTTGCTAGTGTTTTAACACAGAGGTGAATATAAGAGGTCTACAATTTGCACTCATTCCTTGAATTCTAGGAACACTCTGCCTTTTCTGAAATGAGGCAGGATGTTATCAGCACAAGGTGGATAGCCTTAGGTATGTGAGAGCTAGCAGTATTTTTTCACACACACACAAACACCCACACTCACTATCATGGTTCCCTTATCCTCACTTCATAATTTCTAGAAACAGGTGTATTAAGTGGGGCCTGGTGGTGGTGGTTTATGCAGTGGGGTTGGGTGCCTACTAAGGCAGAGGTTTCTACAGGGGCTTTGCAGTTAACCAAGACAGAATCATAAGCCCTTCACATTTATGTAATGCCTTGCTAACCAAGGGTATTGATAATATACCTTGGCACTTCTCCTGTAGAGCTGAGGCATCTTCTAATAGAAAGACAAAACAATGTCAAACCCTACCGAGGGCCTATGTTATCACTGAAGTTCTGGGGATAGATGTTCAGTTACTGTTTGCCATCTCTTCCTGCAAAGTGCCAGGAAAGGTACTTTATTTTAAGTATATTAACACATTGTCACTCCAAGATACTGGGGCTGCTTCAAACTTTGGATGGACTCTAGTCCATGAGTGATTATTACTATGTATAAAGAGGGAATATCTTTGGGACTATGTTTTTGCCCACCACCATTCATAGGATTTGTCAGGGCAATAAAGATTATTTCAAAACACACCAGTGTTAGTTAACATTAATGTGAGCCATCCCTTCATCCTGAAAGATCAATAATCTACAGTATTACTTGTGTATGGATGTTTCTGGATCTGAGACATGGTAGAGTGTAAGATAATCTGTGTCCCCCTACCCAGGGACATGAGAAACACTGCGTTCAGATGAAACTAAACATTTCAGTTTGGAATAATCTTCACAAACACTGGATTTTTCTAACATTAGTACTTACCCTCACCCTCTTTTTTGGTCAGATTCAAATATCTGGCTGAATATATTTTTCTGTGGCTTTGGGTAGATACAGCCTTGGGCATGACAAATGTAAAATGATGACAATTACAATCATATCTTTACTTTGTAATGCTGAGAAAGTTAAGAATGCACATGGTTTAATTTTACATATTTATTCTTTTTCCCTTTTATTAAGTCATACACACATAGATCATGAATATATTTATGCATTTGTGGGGTACAATGTGTTGATTTTTTTATACAATTTGGAGTGCTTACATCAAACTACTTAATATAGCTTTCATGTCATTTACATGATTATTGTGTTAAGACATTTATGTTCTATACTTGATAGATTTGACTTGTACCCTTGCAATATGTTCCATAGGTGTGGTCCCACCGTTTACCTCCCTCTATCAAACCTCCCTCCTCCCCTTCCATCCCCCTCCATTTCTCTCCTTCACCCTGGGCTATAGTTATGATCTATCTTTCATAGGAAAGTGTAATTATAAATTGGTTTCATAAAAGTGCTGAGTACATTGGATACTTTTTCTTCCATTCTTGAGATACTTTACTAAGAAAGAATATGTTCCAGCTCCATCTATGTAAATATAAAAGAGGTACAGTCTCCATCTTTTTAAAGGCTGCATAATATTCCATGGTATATATATACCACAATTTAATAATCCATGCATGGGTTGATGGGCACTTAGGGTTTTTCCATGACTTGGCACTTATGAATTGAGCTTCAGTGTACAATCTGGTGCAACCATCTTTGTTACAAAGTGATTTTGGTCCTTTGGATATATACCTATTAGAGGAATTGCAGGATAATTTTACACATTTAAATAGAATCATAATTTTTAAAATGGGGTGGAATTGTGGGTGATTTTTTTTTAGTGCTAATATATTTTGTTCAAAATATTCTTTGAAAAATATTGAAAAACACAAAGTTATTTAAGAAATAAAAATTTAGGTGGGTAGGAAACCTAATTGAAAATGTAATACAGGAGTTAGAACAAAACAAGAAAACAGGACAAAAACCAAGAAAAAGCTGCAATGTGCAGAATTGCCGAGGCCACATTTTCACTTCCATGTCATATGAATAATTGTATTTGTCGAAGCAGAACCTGCATGAAATTGAACACCTAGATACTATATATTTTGTTGCAATTTTCCTTACCTATCTCCTACTGTTAACTATTCCCTGAGGAGGCATTTATGGCATGTAGCTTTTGAAGGTTTAAAAAGTTTAACTGCCTTTCTGTTAACTTAATGCATAGGTAGGACAAAGGTAAAGGCCTAGAAGGAGGGCCTATTTCTTATATTTTAAAGTAAAAAATATTTTTCACTGTAAAATAATTTCAGACTTATAAAGATGTTCAAAATGGTACTAAAATTCTCAAATACCCATAATCCAGCTCCCTAAATGTTAGCACTTTATATAACCACAGAGCAATTTACTAAGATCAGAAAGCTAATATTGATACTATATTACTATCTAATCTGTAGACTTTATCCATATTTTACCAATTAATTTCTTTCTGGTTCAGGGTCATATGTTATTATTAGTTTTCATGTCTCCTTTAATCTGGAACAATCTCCCAATCTTTCTTTGTCTTTTGTGATTTTGACAGTTTTGAAGAGTATTGGCCAACTATTCAAATAGGATATTCCTCAACTGGACATGTCAGCTGTTTCTTCATGATTAAGATCACTGCAGAAGTCATTATGATTATGACTTCCTCTGCACATAACCAGAAAGCATGCGACTAAGATTTATCCTATTAGTAGTGATGTTAACTTCTACGGTTTGATTAAGATTGAGTTTAACTATTTTGTCTTCTCTAGAGTTATTTTTTTCCTCCGTAATGGTAAAGTATCTTGTGGATAGATATTTTGTGAATATGAAAATATTGTTTCTCATTATGCTTTTCCCACTGATATCTTTTAACTCACTAATGATTCTTGCCTAAAATATTTGGTGTTGTCAAATAGTAATTTTCTATTTCCATCATTCCTTCTACATTTTTTAGCTGGGATTCTAATGTAATGAAAAGCTGTTCCTTTTTTCTCACATATTTATTCAGTTCTTTTTCTCAGTATGAACTGATAGTTTATTATTTTAGGGGTTATAATCCATTACTATCTTATTATTTTGTCAGTCAGGTCAAATTTGGTCAAATCAGGAGTACCTTCACACTGCCTTCTGGGTCCTTTAGACAAGTGCACATCAGTTTTCAAAGCTTTCCTTTACTTCCTGGGATTACAAGATGTTCCAGGCTTCCCTGGTAATTTCCCTGCCTGAACCCACACCAGCCATTTCTCTAGGGCATTCTTTGCCTTTGACTGGAGAATAACATGTAGAATCTAGTATGTGGGTGTTAGGGGTGCCATAGCTACTACAGAATCGTTGCTTTTAAGCCCTCCCAGCAGAAAAATTAAGAAATACACATCCGCGCACGGCCTCAACCAAAGGCCACCAGGAACACACTGCAATTGAGTAAGTTGGTGCTCATCGCCACGAGGGAGGTTGCACATGGGAGCACCATGGGCTATCTTAGCCAGTTGGCAGCAGAGAACTTATTATGGTGTTTGGGCTCTTATTAGTTGATTTTGGAGAGGGCTTAAGGGAAGTGGAGCTTTGTTCTGGCATGGATGCTGTCAGGAAGTGGGGTAATGCTCTGAAAATCTTAATTTTTTCTAGAAACAGACCAGAATTAAGCTAAGGTTGGAGTTTGAAAGAAGTAGTCGCTTACTGTCTTAGCTCAGCCTGCCATAACTACATACCGCGGTTTAGACCTGTAGCCACTAACTCCTGGGCGTGGACCATGGTCAGGTCGCGCAGCAAGACGTGAACCGCAGACCAGCGAGAAGCTTCAGCCGCACTCGCGTTGCTGCTCAGCCTGAGCTCCGCCTCCTGACGGATTGGCTGTGACCTTGACTCTCAGAGGAGCGATCCCTTGTAAACTGTGCCTGCCAGGGAGCTGGGTTGCTCTCCTTGTAAGAATGTAATGCCCGAGGATGTGAGGTGGAGAGTGATGCCCTTAAAGCATCCTGAAACCATCCTCCCGTCTCCTGTCCACAGAGACATTGTCTTCCATGAAACTGGTCCCTGTTACCACGAGGGGTAGTGACTACTGGATTAGGCAACAGGAATATATTTCTCAGGAGTCTGGAGGCTGGAAGTCTGTGATCAGGGTGGCAGCGTGGTGAGCTGTGGGGATGGTTCTCTTCTTGGCAGGCTGATAGCAACCGTCCTGCTACGTCTCTTACCGCAGAGAGAGAGTGAGGTTGGGTCTCTTCCTAAGATGCTAATCTCATTGCAGGGCCTATCCTTGTCTAAACGTGATTACCTCTCACAGGTCCCACTTCCAAATACCAGCACACCGGGAGTTGGGGCTTCTATGTATTTATTTGGGGAGCACACACACGCAGGGTCCATAGCGCCTATAGTAGCCCAAGTAGGAGGCTGTGCTGACATCGCACAGAAAAATGGGAGGTCATGGACTGACCCCACTGTTGTTTTGTGGTGTATTTGTTTATGTGTGGTGTTACAATCATTGTTTAGGACTTTTGTTAATAGAACCTTACTCTGGGATCAACATTTCTCCAAACATTTCTTATTGTCAGTGACAAGGTGTTGTAACTTGAGATGGCATTGGTATGCAACCTTAAACGAGGTTATAGAGTGTCTTTTTTTTTTTTTTTTTTTTGAGTATTTCTTAAGGATGGATTTTTGGATGCCATGAGATAGTCGCAAAGTGGCCTTGTCCCATACTGGTGCTGTGAGATCATTTATACCCAACAGGAGAAGTCAGCACCCACCTGTAAATGCCATCTAGCCGCTGGATGTTATAAGCCATTTCTGTCTTTCTCAGGATATTCACACCAATATCTATCTATCTATCTATCTTAGTTTAAAACTTTGAGTTCATATATATACTTCCAAATATGCCTTTAAAATCTGTATTTCAAAAAAGAGATGGTGTTCAGTTCTGAATTTACAGAAAAAGTATATAAAATTTATATCTAAGTGGAAAGTTACGGGTTATAGTTAGTCATAATACGTAGCAACTGTACCTAATATATAGATATTACACCATCAGTTCCTGAAATATTGTTGAATTTTCCTTTCAGAGTCAAGTGTATGCCCAGTAAGTTTTCTACCTATTTTTTTTTTTTTCTTTTTTTGAAACAGAGTCTCACTATGTCACCCTCGGTAAGGTGTCGTGGTGTCACAGCTTACAGCAACCTCCAACTCTTGGGCTTAAATGATTCTCTTGCCTCAGCCTCCTGAGTAGCTGGGACTACAGGTGCTGGGACCACAATGCACAATGCCTGGCTATTTTTTGGTTGCACTTGTCATTGTTGTTTAGCAGGCCCTACCAGTCTTGAACCTGCCAACCTTGGTGTATGTGGCCAGTGCCCTACTCACTGAGCTACAGGCGCTGAGACATTTCTACCCATTTTTTATATGGATGCAACAAGCTATGTTGGAGTGTCTGCCAAGCTCAGTGGGATTCCTTCTACCATGGCCTCTATTTGTGGTGGTCATTATGTAGAGTCCCTATTTATGACCCTATCACACTATCCATGGTTGAAAAGACTAGAAATGGGCAACTAGACCAATTAGAGATTTCTTTCTGGGAGTTGGAAATTGGGTCTGGGAAAGAGAGACAAATTTTTTCTTTGAGATTAGAACTATTCTTTGAAGTTGAGAGACATCTTATGTCTATAATATGAACCAGAGGAAAAAGTAGAGGATAATTTACAAGGAGAAAAAAGAATAAGGCAGATCTCTGGTAAAATAAATAAATAAATAAAATAAAAATTAAAACAAACAAACAAACAAAAAACAGATGAAAAATCTCTACAGATTTCTAGACCCTGCTTCAATCACCTTTCTGAGACTCTGGAACATTCCTGTAGTTGAATATGAGCTATCTCTGCAGCTTCATTATAGTTTCAACTGGTGGTGTTTAGACTGTTTTCTGATACTTGCAACCAACAATTTCCTAATGAATAAAATAAGATGGAAAAAATGATATTGCAATAGTTAAGAATGTACCAGAGATAAAATCACAAAGCAGACAACTTTGAGGTTACTGAGATCTCTTATATCCAGCTTCAGTGACTTTGTCTCTGGATATAATGTTCCTGCATGTACATTCTAAGTCTTCTAAAGCCTCAAGGCAACCCATAGTCCTTTGGCCTTACTTTGCTGGGTAATTTCTGAATAGCAAGTACTATTTTATAAAAGTGTAAAATGAATTCTAGTAATAGAAAAGAAGGTATTTATGGAAAATAGACAAGAAAATCAAATTCTCCCAAATATAACCAGTCTCATGTAGTGGTGTTTCAAATTCTAGTCACGTATTTATTTTAAACAAAGTTGACATCAAACTCAATTTGGAAGTGTAGATCATTTCTTTTTCTCTGTTAACACTGCATTATCAACATCTTTCCGCGAGCTTCATAATAGCATCTTCCCTATTGGCTGTAGAATATTCATTCCACGGTGTGGTTGTTAATACACTTTTTAATAATTTTCTTTTTGCTGAATATTTCTTTTTCTCTTACTTTCTCCAATCCTCATCTGCAACTATTTTATAAGACTAACCTCCTTGAGGTGGGATTACTGAATCAAAAAGTAAAAACATTGAAAACCTTTTGTTATTCATGGCCCAATTGCTTTCTAGAAAAGTATTAGCTACTTAAACTTTTTACCCACAATGTTTAAAAATCTTCATGTCATTATAGTCTTATCAGAAATTATTATTCGTGAAAATCTTTACCAACTCGATAGACTAAAGAAGACGGCTTATCATTGCCTGAGTTTATATTTATTTAGTTTCTTCATATTTGTATGTTCATATTCTTCTGTGAATTATTTTTTTCTTAGACACTATGGCAGAGCCTTAGTTATACCCTAAAAATCTATTCTCCCCTTTCCTGGGCACATGCCCTCCCAATTCGGGAATGCCTTTTCCAGTCTCACTTGCAGAGGGTATGGCCATGTGACCAGATTTTCACCAACACAAATGGCATGGAAGGTCTGTGCTCAGGGGTCTCTTCTCTTGTTGAAAAGGAAATCTCTTGCTCTTCCTTGTATCTCTTTCCCCTTGCGGCTGCTTGGGAGCAGGTGAAATGGTAATCCTGTTCAACTCTGCAAATAAGGACAGTGCCTTAGGGGAAACTGCAGGATGAGATGGAAGAAGCCTAAATGGCTACATGGAGGAGCTGGCCTGCCACCCTCTTCATTTCACCTGACAGAGAAAGGAAATTCTATCTTAGTGAAATTGTTTTATTTTGAGATGAACCCAGCTACTTACCATTATTTGATCTTCGATAAGCCAATTAAAAACATTCAGTGGGGAGAAGACTCTCTATTTAACAAATGGTGCTGGGTGAACTGGCTGGTGACCTGTAGAAGACTAAAACTGGACCCACACCTTTCACCATTAACTAATATAGAATCTCACTGGATTAAAGATTTAAACTTAAGACATGAAACTATAAAAATACTAAAAGAAAGTGCCGGGAAAACAATTGAAGAAATAGGCCTGGGAGAATATTTTATAAGGAGGACTCCCCAGGCAATTGAAGCAAAGCCAAAAATACATTACTGGGATCAGATCAAACTAAAAAGCTTCTGCACAGGCAAGAACACAGTAAGTAAAGCAAGCAGACAGCCCTCAGAATGGGAGAAGATATTTGCAAGTTATGTGCCTGGCAAACATTTAATTACCAGAATCCACAAGGAAATCATACATATTTTGTCATATTTGTGACAGCAGCTTAGTCATTATCCTAATTTTTATTCGATAGAATAATGGTTTCTCAGTCATCTTTGCAGTCCTTATTTAAAATTTTCACCCTATTTGGCATGTTATAAATATTTCTCCCAGTTTTTTCACTTGCTTCTTAATGTGGATCGAGAGACTTGAATAAATAAAAAGCAAAATTGTTGTATTTTAAAATTAACCATTTTCTGTTTCATCGTATTGTATTATTTTGTAACTCATTTCTTTATTTAATGGTAAGGGCTTTATTTAAATAGAAATTGCTCTGTTAAACTAAAATTAAATTGATTTGAGAAGTTCGTGACGTCCCTAGGGATCATTGACAACTTATAGGATTTTTGAAAGCTGGTCAGGGGCTTCCTGAATCAGCAGACTCCAGACAATGGCTAAGTAGTCTGTCTAGTGGCTTAGCTGAAACTGCCATTATGACACCAGTATTTTAAATTCAAAACAAACAAATAAATGAAGTTTGAAAAGCAATTGAATCCTAACAAACTCCTCTGTTTCTTGGCTTTGTACTTTCAAATTAAATTTTTTAACATCAAAAAGTATGAAAGGAGGAACCTCAGTAAGGTGATGTTGTTGACTTCTGGTAGCATTGTTTTCTCGGACTTCCGGCTTACGCACTTAAGCTTGACCTAATTCTGAGCCATGTGGCAGCCTGAATGAATGAAACCCAGAAGAATTCATGCTGTCACTTGTTTAAGCAGGCACTCTTTAGAAAATTAGGCGTATACAAATACTGGAAGTGAGAAGAATGAGATGGACCACTCTAAAAGTTAAGTCTGGATCTTAAGGGTGGTCTAGGACCTTCTCATCAGCTTCATGTAACTCGCTTAATTGCAAATTCTCCACCCCACAATCCCTGAAGACATAGTGAACCAGATTCTCTGGAGGTGAAGCCAAATAATTTAATTCCCAGGTGATTCCTCTGTGCGCTGATGTTTGAGGACCAGCAGTTTAGATTAGACATATAGTTTGATCTGTTTACAGGGTATCCAGGTTCAGCTAGTATTTGGCCACTTCTCTGGCAGCTCAGGTGAAGGAAGTCTCACTACTGATCATCAAGAATTTAGCAGGAACATCTTGGACCGGTGTACAGGTGTGAAAGCAAAATCATGAAATGAGGCAAGATCAGGACAGGTATGGTGAGTATCGGAGTCCAGGACATAAACTGCATCAGATGAGCATTGAAGTTTACAACAATGACAGTCCTAAATTACAGTTAATGCCAGAATAAGTTCAAGGATGGCAATTGTGAGGAATTTACACCTCACAAGATGTGAAAAATACCTACTCCCTTTACCATGTAGCCATGGGAAAAGCTACATGGGAGATACGTAAGGTCATTATACTCATCAAGGAGTAGGAATCATGCCCTGAAGTGTCCCAGATCTAGATGACCAAGATAGACAGAACCCTGGACCTAATTAAGGAGCTGGTCTTCTGGTGAAAGATAGTAGGCAAGGACTACTGAGAACCCCATGGAGAGATATGGGGGGAAAGGGAAAAGATTGGATGGAGAATAAGTGTAAGAGAAGGACAGGCTATGTTCATTTCCTACCATTCTTCAGTGTTTTGTTTTTGTTTCATTCGGTATGAAACCACAGTGGGAACTGAACTTGTTATGAGAATGAAGCACACAGCCAGACCTCAATGATTTGGATTTTGTTAGTTGGAATTTGTGATAATTTGGACAGTGGTTTAGCTGAAGTTTTTCTCAATTCATCTCTGGAAGAAAAACAAAAGCAAAAAAATTCCCAAACAAATTGATTTATATGCTTGTAAACTTGCTTTAGGCATATACAAAGTTCTTCATTAGATGCAAGCAATTGAAAAGCTAATTGCAAAACATTTCAGAGTTCTCCCTAAATTTACTAGTGACTCTAGTACATAGAAGTAGGTAAAATTATATAACCTAATTTGCAATACTTTGGGTATCAAAGTAATAGAACTACATTTCTTTCTGAAGCAGCGTGTGATTCTTTTCCCTAGTTTTCCCAGATTAAGGCCTATTCTTCCCTTTTAAATTCTGACCTCTAGATTCTGAAGCTCTTTCTGCCTTCTATCTCCAGTATCTTTATTCCCCTTCTTTTTGTTTTTCTTTGTGAGCAGGCTCTCTCTCTCTCCTCCCTCTCTCCTTCCCTCCCTCTTTCCCCTCTGTCTCTTTCATTTCCATTTCTAACCAGATGTGCAGAGGTTTATAATTGATGCATTACCGAATAGGAGACTGAGCAATCTATCTCGAAGGTACTAAACCAGGTGTCCTCAAACTTTTTAAACAGGGGGCCAATTCACTGTCCCTCAGACCGTTGGAGGGCTGGACTATAGTTTAAAAAAAAAAAATACTATGAACAAATTCCTATGCACACTGCACATATCTTATTTTGAAGTAAAAAACAAAAACAAAAACGGGAACAAATACAATTCACACCGCTTCATGTGGCCCATGGGCCGCAGTTTGAGGATGCCTGTACTAAACCTTTCTCCATTGCTCTGAGGTGAGGCAGGCAGTCATTAAAAACATCTGACTTCTAAGCAGCAGCCCCTGGCCTAGCCACACACGATGTTGGACAGTGACTGGGGAGCTCCACACCCAAGAGAAGCCTCTGTCTTGGCTTCCTCAATCGTTTTACATAAGCCAATCTCTAATTTAAATAACACACATTGATTACTGTAGAAACATCTAGCACACATTTTCTTATAGAAATAAAGATTGCTGGTGGCAATTTATTAATACTAAATTGACTTTATAGTCCAGAAGGGAAAACAAAACCCCTCTAATTCGCACACACATTCTTCTTGAATGAAAGAATCTTTACCATCATGAAGCCATTTCGGCTGTCTCATCCCTAATTGCCACTTTTGGTATCTCTCTCTCTCTCACTGCTTTTCTAGTATTCTCTTTGTTTTTAATTGATGATTCCAACCATCTGGATCCACTAGCGTATGAAAGCATGAGAAGGAAAGAGGACATAAAAGAAAACAAACTTTACCCATTTCAATCAAGTCCACATCTGAAACTCCCATATTCCGCAGCATTCCCTACGGTATAGGAAATACAGTGTCAGAATGAACCAGACTGAAAGGACGTCTGAGGATTAATGCAAAAAAATTACTAACATCACGTTAGTGTTCAGACCTGGGCTCCAAAACATTCTGTGGGGAGAGGCTGCCCAGATGCAGACAGGTTTGCCACATGGTGGAGGAAAGGACCTATAGGGTTTTATATGAGAAATCTGGGCCCTGCAATCAGACTCATCCGGGTTGGAATCCTGGCTCAGCCATCTTTCTTTTCTTTTTCTTTTTACTTTTTTTTTTTTTTTAAGAAACAAGATCTGGCTCACTTGCCCAAGCTGAAGTGCAGTGGTGTAAGCATAGTTTATAGCAACCTAGAACTCAGGCTCAAGTGATCCTCCTGCCACAGACTGAAGAGTAGCTAGGACTACAAACACCTGTCACCATGCCTAGCTATTTCTTTAAACATGTTTTTAGAAATGGGAGATCTCTTCATATTGTCCAGGCTTGTCTTAAACTCTTGGCCTCAAGCAATCCTCCAGACATCACCTCCTCTTTTTAAAACTTATTTTAAAAATTTTATTAAAAATATGATTCAGAAACAAATTTTTTGAAAGTTGATTTTTTAAAAAGTATGTCTTGTCCTTATAAATCTATTTTACTCACACAAAACTTTTCCTTTTTTTCTTTAGGTCACCAAAAAAAAAAAAAAAACTTCCACTATCAGCGCAGATTCAACTATAATCTCAAATAATTACAAGATATATAGGAGAAATACCCTATAAGAATTCATTCATAGACATTTATTACTATTATTATATTTTTACTATATTAAAATTCTTCAATAGTTCTCCTTAAGCCTGAGAATAAAGTGCAGTGAAACCATCCTTCCCATTTCTATTTTAGTGTATCCTCGATAGGGCACCACACAAGAGCTTTCACCCTAATTTTGGCCTGTTGTGCCCTATTAAATCTACGACACATGTACAAAGAAAAATGTTGTTCTTTTAGTCATTTTAAAACTACCTTGTCCAAATATTACATAGATAAACCATATTGTAGGTATTTTTTTCTACTATCTTGCAGGTGTGTGGTTGGAAGTTTAGAAATGTATATTTAGATAGTTCCGTATAGTTCTGTGGTTTTCAGGAGCAAAATTAAGATATTTGGAATACTTTTTTCCTCTCAGCCAGGCAGAAGCAAGGAGGTATGATATTGAGAACCACGGAACATATAACACGCAGGTGGGTGATTCTGAACACGGAGTACAAAACCGGTTTTCTAAAGGTCGAGTGATACCATTTTCCTTACATACTGTGAAAAAAATACATTTTTAGGGTCCCTGAGTAAGCTGGAAGAGGTGGATACGGAAGCATTTTAACATCAATTATGAGGATCCAGTTGTTTGTTGATTGGCTGATGGTAAAATAGCCAAAATAGTTCTGCCTTAAGGAGATTGTAATAATAGAAATGACAACACTGTAGAAAGAATACATGGTGAAAATGTGTGATGGGCTTACTGAAGGCTAGAGCAGCATGCATTCAAAACAGAATGAGAAATCATGCCAGTTTACAAAATCAAAGAGAGATTTCTAAGACAAATCCTGTTGCTAATGTGACTCTGGAGGAAACATTTTATTTTTTTGTTTTTATTTTTTTATTATTATTATTATTTTTTATTTTTTTATTTATTAAATCATAGCTGTGTACATTGATATGATCATGGGGCATCATATACTAGCTTCATAAACCATTTGTCACATTTTCATCCCAATATTCAACATAGCCTTCCTGGAGGAAACATTTTAGAAAGCCATCTAGCATAATGCTT